>BSBK01005564.1:0-203934 GCA_027943335.1 Chamaecyparis obtusa | reverse complement strand
CCCCCATCTTTGTGCACTTACCCTATAATAGTAGTAGTTTAATTGTTTTGGGAAATTTTGGAGGAAATACAATAGTTGTAAATTTTTAGAACATATTAATGGAAATTTTGCAAGTTCACTAAAATTTGCAATTTGTTATTTTTAACAATCTAGATTCCAGAGACAAAGCAAGAATTTTATTATTGTTTACTAATTAATTCAGATTAATTATATGCCAATTGCCAAATTTCCCAATGTGCCACTACTGTCTGCCATATTGATGTGCAATAATGTAATTTTGATTATAATACAAATAGAAATAATTCAATTCAATTCAATGTTAAAGTCTGAGTTAAACATTACTTAATATATAACTAGCCTTAGGATTCAACGACTAAGATTAATGGAAGGACCAAAAAATCTCTTTGGTAAAGTCTATCTTTGTAAAGCTCAGATAGTTCCTCGGATAATCTTATTGGATATCGTCAAGAAAATAAATACATTATTGATTATTTAGCAGCTTTGTTCAATATTGACAATGAAGATTATTTTGAGGCTCAACTAACATTAGCCATGTTGTTCATTGACTCAGTTCTAATTTACTCTATGACCTCAACCGAACTGATAAAAACATGTTCTCTATTCCACTAAAGGGAATTCATAAATCATTTAAAAACTAATTTTATTTTAGAATATTAACAATCTTCTTATTTAAGTATGTTATATTCCTATTTGTGAAACACTTTAAATCTACATATTTAGGGTTTTCCAATTATAAGGTATGAGAATTATATGTGATTATAATTATCTTTATCCATCTTCTAAAAAAATACTTACACTTTGATGTTCTTTTTTAAATGTAAAAGTTATAATCAATAAAAAATTATCATTTTAACTATGCTATATACCACTTCAACAATATTACTATTCAATTGATTAGCTTTAAATGTTATTATCCATTAATATCTAAAAATGAAAAATTAACAATGTTTGTTGCAAATAACTATGACGTACCCCATTGCACACTAAGGTGCGATTGCTAGTATTTAAATTTCATGACAGTGAATACCAACTACCGTTGATGAGCACAGATCAACGATGTATGGTGGACTTCAAGATGAAAGGGAAAAGAAACCCCATTTTTGCAAACCTTTTCCAAAATCATGACATGTGTCCACTCACACGATCAACTGGCAATGTCATTCATTGATGATGTGTGACTCATGAGGTGACTAGGTGACTACTAGTACTAAAAAGGAAAAATTTAATAGGACCACGAGGCCACGACACCAGATAGTGACTAACAATGACCATTGGATGATTATAGATCAATGATCGAAGTTGTATTTCGGGCCAAAAGGGAAAAGAAAACCCATTTTTGCAAACCCATTCTGAAATTATGATGTGTGTCCACTCACATGGTCAATGACAAGTGTCATTTGATGATGGCATGTGACTTGTGAGGTGACTAGGTGACTACTAGTAATAACAAGGCAAAAGATAATGGGACCCATAAGGCCACGACACCAGATAGTGACTAACAATGACCGTTGGATGATTATATATCAACGACCAAAGCTGTATTTCAAGTGGAAAGGGAAAAGAAAACCCATTTTTGCAAACCCATTCCAAAATCATGACGCATGTCAAATCACACGGTCAGTGACAAGTGTCATTCGATGATGACGTGTGACTCGTGAGGTGACTAGGTGAGTACTACTACCAAGTACCAACAAGGCAAAAATTAATGGGACCCATGACACCTGATAGAGACTAATAATGACCATTGGATGAGCATAGATCAATGATCAAAGGTGTATTTTGGGTTGATTTGGAGAATGATCACCTCTATTTGCAAATGTCCCACATAAACAAGGCACGTGTCATGAATTAACCCTCAACTAAGTATAATTAAAATCTAAATTGGAGTAAACTGCAGAATGGATTATTTTAAAAATGTTGTAATTTTAGGTGTGTGACTAAAGTTGTAGTTTCAAATGATTAAGTGGCATGTGCCCTTTAGGTTTTCAATCTAAGTTTTTCAGTTCTAACAAGTATTGGAGATTTAGAAAGGGGTTACGGCTTCTAGGTTGACGATTGAGGTTTGAGGAATGCAACAGAGTCTCTCAGCTCTCTTCCCACTCATAGTCTACACAAATTGAAATTATAGGTAACTACTAAAATCCTGAACACCTATGTCCCGCATTTTAAATTTTTCAAATGTTGTGTTTTATAACTTTACTGTTTATATTGTAGAAAAATAATTATCCTATTACGGTTCAATTTTGAATCACCCTTGTAAATTGTAGTTTTGTATAAATATTTGAATTTTCCTACGAGTAAATACTGATACTAGTTACCAACTGTTAAAATAATAACAAAATAAAGAGAGATAGGAAATTTTTTTATTCAATGAGATAGGAGTAAGAAGATTTACCATGAATTAATGTAAAAACTGGGAGCATTCACCAAAGATTCAAGCAACAAAAGAGACAAGATTTTGAAGGGGGAAAAGCATAAAAAAACCTTGTGATATAATGAATGTGGCAAAAATGCCTAAGAATGTGAGAGAGAGAGAGTGAGAGCTTAGCTCATACAATAATAATCAAGAAGAAGAAGTATCTCATATAAAGAGAGAAGGAGAGCCATCTCTTTTAATAGAGATGTGAGAAAGGAGTTACATTGTAACTCCCATTTCTATGTATGCCACATATCACTAGTGTGTGGGACAAGTGTAGGATTCCTCATAAGGAGGAATAACTAAAAGAGAAATTACAAGAAAAAGGAATTATCCTCACACTTGTACAAGAAGACAAAAAAGGTGTAGGGATTCCATAAGAATCTCTTACTTACATTAATACAAGTAAATATTAATTTCTAACACCCTCCTTTAATCTTTACTTGGGGTTTTACAAAAATATGCAACTGGATTATCCTTCTTGTAGTAGAGGAGGAAAACTTGTTTTTCATCACTTTGTGTTGATATGAGGTGATGGTGCAATGATAAATGCTTGGATCTTGAAATAGGATTCCTTTGATTTTCGTAATGCAAGAGTGTAGGTGTTTGTGGATATAGGCCCAAATCTTTAAGTAAACTTTGAGATTGTTCATTGTTACTTGTTCAAGAAAGATCACCTGAATCTACAAAAAAACAAGAACCATGAGGGGAACTCCCATTATTGGGATTTCCTCCTAAAACTGAATTGGTAGAAGCTGAATGTGAATCATAAAATGTAATTTCATCATAAAGAGGTTTTGTAAACCAAATGGATTCATTACTAGATACATAAAAAGGAATAGAAATAGGACAATCACCATCAATAATATCATCAAGAAGATTAGAGTTTAGGGAAGGAGGTTGGTCCTCCATAATAACCATTTGAGTGTCATGAAATTCATGATCTACTTTGGAGCAAATAGGACATAATCTCCTGTAATACATAAGGGCAAGGTGACATTGATAAATGTATTAATAATTGCATCTTCTTGTTCTAAAGCAAAATAAGTACAAGAAACATCATCAACCTGTAACATGTTATCTCTATGAGGAAAATAGGAAGCGAGGGGATCATCCCCAAGAAAAACATCATCACATGGGCCATCCCAAATAGGAAAATCATTTAAAGGATACATATTTAATTTTAAAACTTTAATAAACCAAATTTAATGATAAAAGATATAAACACGTGAGAAAGAAGCTCAAATAAGACAAAACTTAGAAGAATTAAAAACAAATAAAAAAAATGTCTTCAAATACGTAGAAGCTAGAAGTTTATTTTTTAATTTTGATTAGAATATATGCTTATTCTTGGAATATAAGAATATATTTATCATACTCTTTGATAACAAATAATTAAACTTTTATTATGAAAACTTATGTAAGAAGATTAAGTTAAAAAAAATGTTATAAAAACAATATAAAGATGTTAAATTACAAAGCAAAATGGTTTTTAAATATTTATTTGATTGAATTAAAATATATAAATTAGACAAGTGAAATAAGGAATAGTTCAAACTAAAAGAACTAGTCAAACTAAAGCTAATTTCGCAGATGTAAAACTGATTCTTGACAAAGGAATAAGACTGATTATGTAGAGGTTAGGATTGGGCAAAGAAAAAGATATGCAGAGCAGAAGCTGGCAAAGACATTATAGGAGACATTTATATGAATTAGTTTAATGCAATCAAAGTTCCAAATTTGCAAATTAGAATTGGCAATTTGATACACTTCAACCAAACATGATGCCAAGAGGAGGAATAAATATAAATATGCAATAATTAGATCTGCAAAAAATAGTGTCGATTTCTGAACTTTGCAAAAGGCAAAAGTATTTTAAGCCTCACAAAATGAACATTTCTTTGCTAACGTGGCTGCATATGATTTACTTTTGACCAGAAGTACCAATAGACTTATCAAATTGAAATTTTACTAATAATAAGTTTGGCAAATTGTAGACGTTTATCCTCTTAAGTTCAAGATTAGGAAAAGTCAAATCTATTGAGCCTATGATACGTTAGTAGTTTGAATTTCTTCTGAAGCAATGATTGTTATGAATCATGACCGAACAGTAAATTAAACATCTGGATTCAAAGTCTCACACTCTGCAAGGGAACATGAAATAGCTAGAATAAAGTGACCGAGAATGGTGAGAAAGCTCCAAATACAGAGAAAAAAATGAGAAGGAGAATATTGAGAAGAGACCAAACAAAATGATTAGAGAAAAACAAAAAAAAGTAAAGTTATCGATATGTTTTATTACTAAAAAATGTATTATTTATAGTAATTACTAACAACAATAACTATTGTAATTAATATGAGAGTTCGTTAAAACATAAATATATAGAAAATGTTAATAAAACCAGAAAATAAAACCTTAGAGATTAAAAGAACTATAAGATGGAGTTTAGAAATCTGCAGAGAGATTATATTAGTGATTCCAAATGGAATAAACAAGCCTATAGATCAAAACTTGTGAGAGTTAAGAAAAGATTAAAACTTGCAAGATCAAAGATTGAAATAGAGATATGAAGCTACAAATGCCAAAAAAGAGATTTGAGAATCTAGTATTATGAAAACCTGTAAATAGAGTTAGATTAAAGATATTCAATGAAAATATTAAACATATTAGAGCTCAGATTTGAAAAAAATGATGAAGAACAGAGCCAAGATTGAAATGTCTCCAAACTTACACAATACAAATCAATAACGTATCTAATAGATAAATTGGGTTTGGTGGTAAACCAGCCAAACCCAAAAAAAAAATTTAATTTTTTTCTCTCTTAATTAGATTAGTCAAAAAAATATATATACTAGCAATAAAATCTCTCAAGAGTCTCAGATATTGGAGTGCTCCAAGATATGGTAGCTCCTTCACCTGTACACTCAATAATGGATTAAACCAACCTACTCTAATACCATGTTAAAATAATAACAAAATAAAGAGAGACAGAAAATTATTTAATTCAATGAGATAGGAGTAAGAAGATTTACCATGAATTAATGCAAAAACTAGGAGAATTCACCAAAGATTCAAGCAACAAAGGAGACAAGATTTTGAAGGGGGAAAAGCATAAAAAAAACCTCGTGATATAATGAATGTGGCAAAAATGCCTAAGAATGAGAGAGAGAGAGAGAGAGAGAGAGAGAGAGAGAGAGAATGAGAGCTTAGCTCATACAATAATAATCAAGAAGAAGAAGTATCTCATATAAAGAGAGAAGGAGAGCCATCTCTTTTAATAGAGATGTGAGAAAGGATTTACATTGTAACTCCCATTTCTATGTATGCCACATATCACTAATGTGTGGGACAAGTGTAGGATTCCTCATAAGGAGGAATAACTAAATGAGAAATTACAAGAAAAATGAATTATCCTCACACTTGTACAAGAAGACAAAAAAGGTGTAGGGATTCCATAAGAATCTCCTACTTACATTAAAACAAGTAAAGATTAATTTCTAACACCAACTTACCACGATGGTAAAAACAAAACCAAGATTATGAGTAAAAGGCCAACTTAGATAACAGACTTCCACAATCTACTTAAAACACCTGGTTTCACTGATGAGTTCTATGATATTTATGATCTTGATGAAGGGTGCTCCCCTTAATACCACAAACACATAATAGAAATAAAGAAACAACAACAATTTGCAAGAATAGAAAATGGGCTTCTTATTATCTCCACAAATGTGGAATTACAAATTACAATATGCAAAGCCACATGGGCATTTTCTCTTACAATATTCTATAGGACAAAGCCTCGAATCATTACCTAGATCTACCCAGAACTACCCTAGACAACACTATAGGCCTTCCTTATATAGGCAGTTTCCACCACCCGAGAAGGTTCCAAAAATTTCAGCCCTTAAGGCTAACCGCCCTTAGAATTATTTATTTTTCATTTTTATTACAATAGGGTCAGCCCAAAATAGTAACAAAATATGCTTTTAGGTAGCCCAACTTTTAGAGGCCATAACTTTCTAACCATAGCTCTGTTTTTCTATTATAACCACTTTTCAAAAATGGCAGGACTTGATCTACAGTGCTTGACTTGCGCAAGCTCCAATCAGCTTGTGGTCGATCGCGATCCAGAGCCTCTAAGGCCTTCAAAATTGAGCTCAAAGATTTTGTACCCAAAAACCTCAACAACTTCATTGATACAAAAGATGCGGCAATGAAACTCAACTGGTAGGCTGAAATGAATAAGATGAACCTCCACTTGTGAAATCAGAACATTCCAAGATCGTATGACCAACTTACTAAAAATAGTAAGTTTCCATAAATAGTAGCTCGACACAAGATAGACCTTATTGAAAAGAAACTAGAAATATTTTTGCGTGATGCAAGATTTCTCTTACACCCAGGATGCTCCTACATCAGACACTCGGGGTAATTTTAGAAGTGACCTTATCACGTCTTAGATGTACAGAGAAAAACCAAGACGGTTAACCTCCTCCCATGTTATCCATGATGAATCTTCAATAGGACATCCTTTCCATTTGAATAGATATTCTTTATATGTCTTGTTCCTTGTGCTTCTGCCAACACGACTATCCATTATATCCTCAATCTCTTTGATAGCTGAAGTAGTTGCTGGAATAATCCATTGTGCTTCTGTGATCTCATCTTCAACACCCCCTTCATGATACTCTGTCAAATCTAAAATGTTAAACACTGGTGAAATATTCAACTCAGTAGGCAATTCTACTTCATACGCATTTCCTGAATTATGCTTCTTCAGTCTCTTACATGGCCCAAACTTCTTCATTTTCAACTTGTTGTATGTACAAGTCACTCCTTCCTCGAATGAACCATGACTTCATCTCCAACCTAAAATTCCTTATGCCTCATTTTCTCATTTTCCTTAGCCTTATACTTTGTATTCATGTTAGTAATGTGCTTCCTCACCTCCTCATGGATGTTCTTCAAATGTTCTACAAAATCTTCAGCTTCAGCACTACTTATTTCTCCTTTATCTATCTTTCTCAGCTCAGATGCATTTCTGGGACTACTTCCATATACAATTTGGAATGGTGATTTACTAGTGCTCTTGTTGATAGAACTATTGTATGCAAACTCTGCCTATGGTAAAATCAAATCTCATCCTATTGGCTTATCTCCAACCAAACATCTTAACAGATTCCCCAAACTCCTATTCACCACCTCTGCATGTCCATCAGTCTATGGATGATGTGATGAACTAAACTTAAAATCTATCTTTAAATTCTTCCACAATGTGCACCAGAAATATCCAACAAACTTAGTTTCTTGATCTGAAACTATGCTCTTTGGAAAACCATGTAGTCTCACCACTTCTTTGAAAAACAATTCTGCTACATGAACAACATCATTAGTCTTCTTGTAGGGAATGAAATGTGTCATCTTTAAAAATCTATCAACTACCAAAAAAATTGAATCATGTTCCCACTGAGTCTTTGGAAAACCAAGAACAAAATCTATACTAATATCCTCCCAAGGCTTTTCTGGTACAGGTAATGGTTGATACAACCCTGTATTCTATTTTTCTTCTTTTTCCATTTGACATACTTTGGAACTCTATACAAACTTCTTGACATCTTACTGCAACTATGGCCAGTAATAATTCTCATTAACCAAAGAAAGGGTTTTATCATGACTAAAATGTCCAGCCAATCCTTCGCTATACTTCTCCTTGATCAGATTATCCATCATAGAACTTTGTGGAATGCACAACTAACTCCCCTTGAATATTATATCATCTTGAATGATGAAATCCAACCACTTTGTTTTATCTAGAGTAATAGGTTCTTGACAAGCTTTCTAAGCTTCACCAAAATTAGGTTCCTTTGGATACAAACTCTCAAGTTCCTTGAACCCAACCACCTCAATCTACATCTCTATCAGTAATAGTTGTCTTCTGCTAAGCGCATCTACAACCCTATTAGACTTTCCACTTCTATGTTTTAAAATAAATGTATAACTCTGCAAAAACTCAACCCATTTCAAATATCTTTGATTCAACTTTCCTTGACTATTCAAATATTAAAAAGCTTGATGATTATTATACAAAACAAACTCCTTAGGAAGAAGATAATGTCTCCATTTCTTCAATGCCTAAACTATAGCATAAAATTCTTGATCATAAATAAATATTTCCTCTTGGCATCATTCAACTTCTCACTTAAATAAGAAATAGGTTTACCTTCTTGTCTCATAAAAACACCTATTACAGTACCACTAGCATCATAGTCTACTTGAAACACCTTATTAAAATCTAGAAGTGCTAAAATAGGTTGTTCTGTAACTTTTGGTTTCAATAGTTTAAAACTCTTATTTGCCCCTGTAGTCCACTTAAATTCTTTCCTATCTCCTCTCATTGTTTCAGTCAAGGGTCCACAAATACTGCTAAAACTTCTGATAAACTTTTTGTAAAAGCTAGGGAAACCATGAAAAGATCTTACCTTAGTAGCACTCCTTGGAGTAGGCCATTCAAGGATAGCCTTCACTTTCTCTAGGTCCATTTTTAGACCTTCTCCTAAAACTACAAATCCTAGATACACTAACTCCTTCTTCACAAAATTACACTTCTTCAAATTAATCAACAATTTCTCTTCCCTCAACTTCTCAAACACCATACAAATATGCATCATATGTTCCTCCAATGTCTTACTGAAGATCAAAATATCATCTAGGTAAAAAATGACAAACTTACCCAAAAATTGTTTTAGAATCTCGTTCATGAGCCGCATGAAAGTGCTCGGTGCATTGGTTAGCCCAAAAGGCACGACTAACTACTCATACAATCCTTCCTTTGTCTTGAAAGCAGTCTTTCATTCATCTCCTTCTTTGATCTAAATCTAATGATATCCACTCTTCACATCCATCTTTGTGTAAGATATAAAATATGGATGGGATTTAGAACAAAAGAAGTTTGCCCATAAAAGAGACCCCAAAACTAATATTTTACACATACATGAAATTATAATGATATGGAAAGTAAATATAGAAGACTAATATTGAAATGAATAAATAAAGGTACTTACCTTCGAAAAAGAATCGGCTGAAAACCCTATTAGACGATCTCAGAAACTATTGATTTTCACCCTCTTGAACTGAAACTGTGAGATCTACAAAACTTAGAAATCTTTTTCTATTCTGAGAAAGGTCAACCTTGACCTAGGTAGACAATGTTGACCTTGACCCCAAAATGTTGACCTTGACTTGCATTGTTCTGACAGAAATTCTATTCACAGATCCAGAAAGTTTGCTGAAAAGGGTATCCAGATCTACACTGTAATTCATCGTCCTGCACCTGTTCCTGCAAGAAAAATGATTTTTTTTATTGGGGGGAGGGGTTTGCCTTAAGCAAACCCCAATTTAGGAATTAACCTTGAAATTGAATTGAAATTACAAAGATAAACAAAGTAAATAGAATAATTCACCTTGCTTATGTTGAAAATCCTTGTGGAGGATTCAAATCCTTGAATCCACAAGTATGGATGCTCCAAATGAAAGTAGAATTGAATGTAGGATATCTCAATCAATTGTCTTTAAATCTTCAACACCAATCTTGAATGGATCTTGGAATAGGAAGAGGCTTGAATAGATGTGGATGGAGAAATCTTCAACAAGAGGGCTCCATAGAGATTGAATCCTTCAATGGCTAACAATGGATCTCCTTGATGAATTGGATCTTGAATGCTTGAATTCTTGCTTGAGAGATTATGAAAGATGAAATATTTCACATTTGATTGATGGATTGAAATGAGAGAGGAAGGCCTCCTTTTATAGTGATCTAGGGCATAAACTTCTAGAGAGGCCACATAGAAAACAATAATTAAGGGTCCATGGGACAAAACTCTAGAGAGGTGCACATGGAGATGAAATTAAATTAAAGTCTTGACACAAAACTCTAAAAGGGGTCCAACCTTAAGATAGGAATAAAAATAATTATTTAATAGCCTTGTCACAAAATTTGAGGTAAGGCCAACCCTAAAGTTAATTTGAGCATTAGGAACAAAACTCGAGAAAGGCTAATCTCAAATAATAAATTAGGAATCCTACACAAAGCTCAAGAAAGGTCCACCTCAAATATTAACTTGAGAATTAGACACTTAACTCAATAAATAGTAGCCCTGAAGAGGGAAAAGATAAAATTTCTGAAACTCAACATCCGGATACTCTAAGATTTTGAAATTTGAACCTTGGGTCAAGGTCAAGGTTGACCTTGACCTAGGTTAGGGTTGAGATCATCCTTGACCTAGGTTAGGGTCAAGGTCATCCTTGACCTAGGTTAGCGTTGAGGTCAATCTTGACCCTGAGGTCAAAAATCTCAGAATCTCAATTCAGGATGCTAGAAGTAAGCAGAAAAGAAGTGGAAAATAGGGTAGAACAGGGGAAAAAGCTAGATCCTAGTCAAAGACCCATTCAAGGTGTTTGACATGACCCCAAACCACTTACTCGGAGGGATAAACTAGTCCTAAATGGAAGTGATTCCATTTTATGACAATACACTTTGAAAAATACATAGCTCCACTCAAACAGTCCATAATATCTTCCATCCAGGGTAATGGAAACCTATATTTGATTATGATTTTGTATATAGCCCTAGAATCTATACACATCCTCCATTCTCCATTATTCTTTAGTTCTAATACTGTTGGTACAACACATGGACTCAAGCTCTCCCAAATCAACCCTTTTTGTAACAACTCATGTACTTGTCTGTTCAACTCTTCACTTTCTACTGGTGTCATTTTGTGTGCTACCTTATTTGGAAAATTGTCTCGTGGAATCAAGCCCATCTAGTGACCGATCTTCCTTACTGGTGGTAATCCATCAAGAACATTATTGGATACAATATCCTAAAACTCATTCAATAGATCTACAACTTCTATAGGTACATCCTCTACTTCCTCTTTACCAACTTTTGGAATTAAAGAAAAACACACATGCTCATGCCTCATGCCCTCAAGGAATTTTCTTCCATCAAAAAAACTTATCCTTTCATTACCACATAGCTTTTCTTCGGTGTCCTTCAATGGCTTTAGCTTATGTTGCACTCCATCCTTTGTCAGGGAATAGGTATTCACATGACCATCATGTACAACATGCCTATGGAACTACCATGGTCTACCCAACAATATATGACATGCATCCATAGGTATGATATCACATAGTACCTCATCATGGTATCCGTCAATCTTGAACTTTACTAGGCACTATTCACTGACCATGACCTTATGGTCATCCTATACCCAGGTATTATAGTATGGATGTGGGTATTTCTATCTCTTGAGCTTCAAATTTTTGACCATCTCTTCTGACACCAGATCGTCAGTGCTTCCACTATCAATAATCACATCAGAACACTTATCCTTACACTTGCATCTAGTGCGAAACAAGCTCCTCATTTGCTCAAGTTAATTCTCACCACTTAGTAAGACTCTTCTTTTAATTAGGGTTTCCCCTCTTTTATCATCTTTAGAATGTGATGATTTGGCATCTTCATCTACATGTGCAACTCTGGCTTGGCCTTCAGGTCTCCTATATGTCCTTCCTTGGCATTGAGGACATTCATATGCCCTATGACCTTTTTATCCATAGTGAAAACATGTTCCACAGAAGCCTCCTCTTCCTAAACCTTTTCCTCTTCCCCTTCCTCTCTAATCTCTATTATTCTGATCATGGAAATGATTGAAATTGTTTTCTCTCTGATTTTGACTACTACCGGCCTCATCCTTCTTTTTCAGATCTTCATTTCAGCTTCCATATGACCGTCCACTAGTCTTCCACCATGACCTCTTTCACTTTGTCTGCTTTCAAAATTCTTGTTTAACTTTTTCTCTACTTTTAGGGAAAACTAGTATGCCTTTACAATACTATTCATTTGAACCAAATTCAACTCCTCCTGAATGCTCAGCCTCAACCCATTAAGGTAATGAGCAACTTTCTCCTTATCAGCTTTCACATGGCCTGTTCTGATGAGGATTCGATATAACTCTTCTGTATACTCCTGAATAGATCTTCCTGCTTGCTTCAAACCTTGCATTTTCTTTACTAGGTCAAGCTCATAATCAACAGGAATGAATTGTCACTTCAATTTATCCACCATACGATCCCATCTTGTGATTTTATCCTTTCCTCTTCTATTTTTATCCAATTGAATCTCTTGCCACCAGATCTTCGCACGACCCTTCATTTGGCCTTTGCAAACTTGACCCAATTAGGATCCTTGATATCTTCATATGCAAAATATTTTTCTAATTCATTGATCCAATCGATCAACTCCTCTAGGTTAAGATTTCCTGAAAATGCAGGAACCTCAATCTTAGGTCTTTTCCCAATCTTGGAAATGGCTTGAAAAAGCCTTTCTTCCTCTTGGTTCAGAATTTCTCCTTCTCCTTCTTGATCAAAATTTTCTTCTTCGGCTTCATCCTCACTTTCGTCTCTGACTTTAAGATTCATTCCTTTGTGAATCCCTTCTTACAATGCTCACACTTGTCTCTGCAGGGCTCTAACCTCATCTGTCACAGCACTAGCTCTTCCACCATGTTCCCTTCATGGAAGCATTATCATGCTTATCACTAAAACCCTAAACCACAGTCCTTGTGTAAACTACCTCACAGTCGGCAATCTGTCTACAAACTCAAGAACTCTCACTCTGATACCACTTGATGAAGGGTGCTCCCCTTAATACCAAAAACACATAACATAAATAGAGAAACAACAATAATTTGCAAGAACAAAAAATGGGCTTCTTATTATCTTTACAAATGTGGAATTACAAATTACAATATGCAAAGCCACATGGGCATTTTCCCTTACAATATTCTGTAGGACAAAGCCTCGAATCATTACCCAGATCTACCCAGAACTGCCCTAAACAACACTACGGGCCTTCCTTATATAGGCAATTTCCACCACCCGAGAAGGTTCCAAAAATTCCATCCCTTAAGGCCGACCACCCTTAGAATTATTTATTTTTCATTTTTATTACAATAGGATCAGCTTAAAAGAATTACAAAATGTGTTTTTAGGCAGCCTAACTTCTGAAGGGCATAACTTTCTAACCATAGCTCCATTTTTCTATTATAACCACATTTCAAAAATGGTAGGACCTGATCTATAGGGCTTGACTCACGCAAGATCTAGTCAGCTAGGGGTCGATCCCAATCCAGAGCCTCTAAGGCCTTCAAAATTAAGCTCAAAGATTTCATACCCAAAAACCTCAACAACTTCACTAATACAGATGATGTGGCAATAAAACTCAACTAGTAGGCTAAAATGACTAAAATGAACCTCCACCTGTGAAATCAGAACATTTCAAGATCATATGAACAACTTACTAAAAATAGTATGTTTCCATAAATAGCAGCTCTGCATAAGATAGCCCTTATTGAAAAGAAACTAAAAATATCTTTAGGTGATGCAAGATTGCTCTTAGACCCAGGATGCTCCTGAATCAAATCCTATTATCCATGGAAATAAGGGAATAATGGAAATTCGATTTGCACTTGAAAATAAGTGGAATGATCCAAATAAGGGTTCAAAATTTTATTCATAAAGGCAATGAAAAATAAAATTGCACCGTGGGTTGCTGGGTTGACACGCATGGCATTACCTCAAGTATTCCCTTTCCCAGAAATTGTCATGGTCTATGCCGAAAATTATGATGAAAATAGAAAAGCAATTGTGAATAAAAATACTCAAAAGGAAATTTTGTCCATTACCGAGAGTGAATTTGCAAGTCTATTAGACCTAGGGTTTGAACAACAAAACTCAAACATGCACATTGACCTGGGAAATCTGGCAAAGGATTATGAAAAAATAGATGCAACACAGAGAGATTCGTATATCATAGGAATAACAAGTGGTTCCAGTCTGAATCCAAATCATAAGCCTCATTATGATTATGATATTTTTGTGCAATGGGTTCAAGATAGTATTTCCTTACTAGCATTTTCATATTCATTTTGAAAATGAACTAGTAAAATATTGTTTTATTGAGCACATTATTCGTTGCATGCAAGAACAATTGCTAATGATTAAAAGAGGTTCACAAAAAACATTTAGATTCACAACCTACTTGTGCTATCTTCTCTTAGCAAAGCATCGTGCAATATTTTAGACAAACAAGCTTTGTAGTCAGGGCCAAAATCCAATATATGAATGGACACCTTAGATAAGGATGATTGATAATAGAAGGAACTACAAAAATTTTGTAGACTTCTTTTTGGCACTAATGTACCATAAAATTACAAGCACTCCAATGCCTAGATTGCAAATTTCTTATAGAGATTGCATTCAACTTGGAAGTCAAATACAATTGGTTGACTAGTACTTCATGGAAGAGTACACAATGTTAAGGTTTTACTGTTCAGTGGTAAAACCCTACAAACTTCCAATACATGTGACAGAGAGGGTATTTGCATTGGAATATGTATAGAAAATGGAGAGCACAGATGTACTCTTTAATGGTCAGCAAAAGAAAATGATATTTCCTTCCTTGTCTTTCTCATTTGGAGGGTTCACATTTGAGAGAAAAGGATTCAAAGTGGCACAAGCCTTTTTTTCAAATTTTCACTCTAATGTTGTCAGTCACTGGTAGTATGATCCACTCAACATAATAGGAACAAAGCTTAGAGAGAATGGGAACTCTTCAAGCAAATGTCAACATGAGAGTATGCCATTGATAGAAAAATTCAAAAACATGGAGTCCTAGGATGAGGTCAAAAAAGAGATGGAGAAATACGCTGCTGAAAATAATATTTCAATGCAGGAATTATCATCACAAATAATGGCATTGCATAAATAGAAAGGAATATTGCAGCCCATGACATCATACAATTTCAACCAAAAAGCTGCTCAACCATCTAGAAAATCTATTCCAAAAGACCTAGAGGATGAATGTACAAATGGTAATTGGACTCAAAACAAAATTTTTGATTTTTGTGAAATGAGGAAGAATCTCGATGAGCCAAAGACCTCTGTAGATCTTTATGACGTGGAAGAGGATAAAATAATTAGCAAATTGTGGAATAAGGAGAATCCATCTGAAGCATATCATGATGATGATCATCATCCAGATAATGAGTATGAGTAGGATTTTGTGAATCCCACATCCACTAATGTATATTCAATTAGTAGTGGAGTTGATGTGTCCACAAAAGAAAAATATACCAAAGGGACAGATATTGTAGAAAAAATGGGCTACCTAGGTTGGGGCAGTCTGGGTCCCAGAGGACAAGGGCCTTTCCCTCCACATGACCCACCAGTTCAACCAAAATATGGTGAGAAACTAGGCCTTGGAGTTGAATCATCAGATTCATCAAAAAAAATACTACTCAGTCTCATACCCTTGCAATTTCATTTGTTCCAGCTTCAAATCTAGTTCCACCATTCCAAGCACTCAGATTCAATCTGAATCAAGTGTCACTCCCATAGGTGTGGATATCATGTGTAGAACTAGTGGTCTGAAAAGGACATTGCAGGTGGACATGGGATTAGTGGATCCTAGAGATTAAGGCAAAGTAAAGAATCAAAAGGTTATGACAAGTACAACAATGGAATTGGTGACTATGAGTCCAACAATTTCTACACCTTCAGGACAAAACCCTTAGAACAGTAAAAAAAATCCACTTATAATGGGTTAGGGTGTTTCTAATCCTCATGATGGAATTAGGAGAACCACATGAAACATAGGTGGAATCTTGTACATCATTGCAAGTTCTATTTCACCTTTCAAACATTCAATTGTGTCAAAAAACCCTGATTTTTGTTATAATGATTTTGTAACTAACTTTGAACAATGAAAAAATAAGAAGAAAATATACTAAGACATTGAAGATGGATGTAGTTGCTACATCTCGTGATGCAGAACCTATATCCAATAGGTTATTTCCCACATATGACCCAAAGAAAGAAATGATGGATTTCATGGTTGTTATGCCCCTAGCTAGAGATAACAATCCACTAGAGAGTCAATTAGATCCATCTAAATTTCAAGTTAGCACCCTCAAAATGGATTTATCCAAAATTAAAAATGTGGACAAGATAAATGTGTTGAAAATGACCAACCAAGTGGTCTACAGTTCAGTGATGAAGTTGGAGAGAGAGAAAGGAAATCTTTAGGGCATAATAGATAAGTTAAAGGAAGACTTGGAAAATGAAAAGGAAAAGGAGATGCAACAGACAACAAGTGCAAATAATTAGAGAAAAGGATAAAAAATTCATCCTCTAAAGAAGAAATTGGACAACAAGAACATATGGACACAGAACTAAAAAATTCTGAGGGAAAAATTGGAAGAGAGCAATAAAAAACATGAGGATGAAAAAGTATCTTCATTAAGTTTATACAAAAGCATTGAGAATGTGGCACGGGAAAACAATAACTTAAATAAAAAATGGGAGAATGAGAGGAAAAAAACAAAACAGTGGGAAGAAAAAGAAGAGAAAATTAAAAAACATAGCAAACACTAGGTCTCAGAAATGAGAGAAGACCTAAAGAAGGAAAATAAAACAATTAAAACTTATGAAAACAACTTAATTGACTGAGTAAATAATACAGTCAAGAAAATAAAAAAAGACTTTTGGTAGCAAATAGAGGTGTCTGTTGATAGGTTGCATGATTAGTTTGAACTGAATGAAAGTCTTAGAGATGTTTTTGGGAAGCTGAAAGAGCACATTGAGAAGAACAAAATGTTTTGTCAGAGACAAAATACTGCAAAGTAGATTTTACAACAAATTAACACAACTAGTGACAAGCATTTGGAGAGGAAACTCTAGCCTTATTTGGGACAAAGCTCACCAAGATGAATAAAAAACAATGAAAATGATAACTCTTGATTTGCTGAGTCCTAGTCCTGATTGTTCATCAACGAATTTTGTTGGAAGATAAGCTTACAAAAAGAAGTTGGAGGACACAATGACATCTGATTTAGGCAAGCTTCCTTAGGACACAACTGATGAAGGCATTGCAAAGTGCATCAAAACATTGTCAAATTTGAATGTAGTATTGGAAGGATCATTTCTTTCAAGTCACTCTTCCAAGTATGGATTGCTGATGAGGTTGTAGGTCATTTACTATAACATGACAAATATTGACCTTTCGACCAACATAGAATGGAGCATACCAAAGAAACTAATAGAATCATCTTGATCTCATCAATGATAGTATGTGAAAGTACTTTCAGTTTCAATCATCTCTATATTTTTTTATAATTGCTTGAATTGAGTTTAAAGTAACAAGTTTGCACTTTGTTTTTTGAATAGGATCAATGTTGTAGATGCTATTGCCAATGCTAATTTACTAAACTATCATGTCAAATGAATAAATGTACAATTATAGAGATTTTGTAGTTGTCTTAAACTAATTTTGATTTTGAGACTTCACATTAGGAAAATCAACCTAAAGCTGGTGTTGCTCCCTTGTTTCTATAAAAGGGAATTCAGGGTCATTGGCTTAGGGTAATGAAATTGAAATTGGGCAATGTGCCAACGGTTATTGAGTCATTGACTTTTGTAAACATAATCATAGAGTTTTGTTCTTACTAATATTAATGAATTAATTGTTACATTATATCATATTTGTAATTAAATTAATGAGAATTAGTATTTCTAAGAATTGTAACATATGAATTGCTATGTTGTCAAAAAAAAAAAAAAAAAATCTACAAGAATTGTACCATATGAGCTGAATAATGCAAATGAAAACTATTATTAATTGTAGAATTGAATTTTGATGACATTATCAACCACATTCATGTTTTTGACATTGGAATATGCTATTATGCATGATTGATGATGAGATAGAGAAATTGATAGTAGACTACAAGAAAAAGTTATAAAAATACCTAGGACCTACTACTTCTACAATGGTTTAAGCTGCCACATCATATCATTATTAGGATCCTCAGATTCATCGCCATCAACTTCATAGCTTCCTTATTTCTTCGATATGTTTTCTTCACTCTACATACCTCAACTTAATTGATGTTAACCGCTAGCAGTACCAGTACTAGTACATAAGTCAATGACATCATTTTCTTTGGCACTCCCACTTTGGTTTGAAATGTTTCCCAACCTTCTCTTCTCTAACATTTCTTCCTCCACAATTTTAGTGCCCTTTCGTAAGGAAAAGTATTGACTTCATACCTGGATGTATAGAGTCTCAAGAAATTTTCAAAATTCTTGTCTAGTTTATTTCTTAGCTTTGGTTTTAGGAATCCCAAAGCACTAAAAACTCTCTTATCCTCCACCGACCCCAATATCATGGTCAAACATAAATCAACAAGCTTGACAAATTATGATATTGAATCAATCAACATTTCACTCTCAGCTAGATTTTTCCAAAGCCTTGTTACCAATTCATCTTCATGGGGGCTCTACATAATATTATATTGTTCCCTCATTATCAATGAAAAATGACATGATTTGTCTCTCAAATGAGATTCATCTAAAATTCCATTTAGAGTTACTCCATTTAACTATTTGGTTTTGCAAAAATGATCTATCAAAGTTAGTAGTCTAGTTTGAAAATCTTTCAAATTGTTCATTCTCCAATATCGAGGAAACATAATAGCCATGGATTCAAGTAGTTTGACTGGAGGGAATCTTTCTCTAATCTACGAGGAAAGATCATAGGCAATTTGCTTCACAGAAGCTATTATAGACTCAATGATCTTGGTAAAGTCTTCTCTTTTAACACTCGATACTCGCTTCCTGGGGTTCTTTCCTGGTTCCTTAGACTTGATCCCAACAAAGTAGTGCATTGGTACCTCAACTCCATGAAATTCTGCACATAACTCCCCATTTGCACCAATTTTTAAAAAGTTATCAAGATTGTCCAAATCTATGATTTTCAGCCAGATGGAAAAGTTTACATCATCACATGATTGATAGAGATTATCTAGTGTCATGCATATTAATTTACACAACATAGAATATTCTACAATATACATAGCTCTTTGCTGGGCCTTTTTCATTATATTTCTCATTTCCTCAAGCATGGGGAGAAGACCTACTAATGTTAAGAGTGTCTCTACATTACTTAACATTCACAACAGTGGAGGAAATTTTGGTAGCCCTTCTTCTTCATGACTTGAGTTAATTAGACCAAGCAACAATTGATATTTTGAAGAAACTCGATGTGCTGGTCCATCCAAAGAGATCCATCTAGTATCATTATCGTTAAGAATCTTGTTCCCATTGGTTAGTCCTTTGGAAAAGTGTTGAAATTCCCTCAATCATTTTGGACTTTGACAAAAGTATTGGTAGAGCTCTTTGATTAAAAGTTCAATTTTTTGTACTGGAGCATGCTTGCTAACAACTCCAAAAACTAGATTCATTTTGTGGGCTATGCGGTGAATGGGAGTAACGTAGGGTGCACAAGAAGATTGTATCTTTTTACAAATACTGTCCCTATGGCCTTGCATTACTGAAGCTCCATCCGCTCCAACACATAGCAACTTTTTGGCATTCATCATGTCATTTATACCTCCATATTCAATTAGAGAACACTTTACTAGTTCAAATTAATTTTCCGTTGTTGCATTATCCTTCATTTTAGCAACAGTTAGTAGATGAGGTTAGCGAACAAAATTGTGTATAGTATAAATATGCATGTATACCTAGGAAGTATTATCTACTGTTGTAACCTCATCTAAAGACAATGCAATAAAATTTGACTCTTTAATTTTTGCCTTTAGATCCTCTTTTTCAACCTTGGCAAGACAACTTGCTCATTCTCATCCATTGTTTACTGACCAATGACTATTAGGATAGTTACAAACTTTTAAAAAGTGTAATAAAGAACTCAATGATGGGTAGTCTGTCATAGGACACCCTTTTCTCAAAATATTAAAGACAACACTTAACTGAATAACTTTTCCCATTAGTTCTACTTCCAATGCTTTTCCAAAACAAGCTTCAATAGAGCCTTTAATTTCACTAGGTTTCATCTTTATATTATGCTGAAATTTAAATAATTATGCATTCCTAACATGTTGAAATTCCTCCTTTGTTTTCCATCTTATCACTGATTTTTGAACTCCATCTATAGTTTTTTTTTCATAAACTTTACCCATATTCTTCTCTATGGTGTCAATTTTTAGCTACAACCTCTTTTCCTTCTTATTTATCTTGGTGCAAATCTTACATCTGCATTCTACTAGA
This sequence comes from Chamaecyparis obtusa, assembly GCA_027943335.1. Lineage (NCBI taxonomy): Eukaryota > Viridiplantae > Streptophyta > Pinopsida > Cupressales > Cupressaceae > Chamaecyparis > Chamaecyparis obtusa. Next base: position 183,301 of record BSBK01005564.1, on the reverse strand, counting down.
GGCTCACCTTAAATTGGATTTTCCAATGGTTCAATGAATGGATACTTTGACACCCATTCTACTTGAAAATTCCTCGACAGATCCCACATCTAATCTTTTTTTGATTCTCTATCATTCTTTGAATTGTATTTTCTTTTCTTCTTCCCTTCACCATCATCTTCTCTGAAATTTTTAGTCTCATCCAATTTGATTATATCATTATGGCTACTCTTGGTATTTAACTAAAAATCTTCTACAAGTTCATTGTGATATGAGATATTAGCTTCGTTGACTTCTTCAATATGTTGTGTAGGTTCAGGTTGTGAATCTTGAAAATCTTCTTGTGATCAAGTAGCTTCTTGATTTTGGTCAAAAACAATTCCAACACTATGACCAAAGTACATTGATAATGTTCTATGTTTTGTTGGCCTCTCTTGGCTTTCCTCATATGCGAGAGCCTTACCCATATTCTTGTTTGACATCTCGATTCTTCAACAAAATAAAGACTACCAGCCTACCAGTGCAAAAAAAAATGTTTACTTGTTGAAGAAGTGACAATAGAACTATAATATATATAAATATGATTTATTAACCCTTAAATCATGTCTAAGGTCTCCCTGGTCACCACTGTTCACTAACTAGTCCCCACTAAATAAGAATGAACTCAAAATTACATAGTCATAGAATAATAATCACTTACCTTTGCCTCAAATTCAATTGCAGTCATGACTCGCCAATGTAGTCAAGACTCAACAGTTTGAACTTCCCTATCAATCAAATTGAACCAATCCAATTTTTGTACAATAACACTGATCTATGAATGTATTTATACTAATCCCTTTTTAGAAAATTTGGCATGAGATATTAGGTCTACAAATATTTAGTGAATCCCACGTAATTATAACACATCTTGTGTTATTTCTGAGGCAATTATGGGTCGTCCAATACCTTGGTATTATTAATAAAGTTGGTGAAAATACATCAGTTTGACTCACATGTCCGTAAAATACCAGATGAATTTGGGGCCGCCTATAAATATATATGTATAAAATTATTAGAGAATATAGGTCATCCATTTGGGACCGCTTTGAAATTATAGGTGAATGTTTAAAATTTGACATGCCTAAAAATTATATTCCATTGGTGATAATGTGAAAGAAATGGGGAAAATTAAATAAATAAATGGGCAATGGGCTCGGGCATTGGACCCAATTTCAATAAATTCTGGGTGATAGGGTCAATCCAATATGTGCAATATATTCACCAAATCACTGGTTGCCGACATGCAACATTTGCCAAATGGTGAATAATCACCACTAAAGTTTTCACTAGTAATATACCGAAGGTCATTTGGCTAGTATGGTACTATGATTCTCACTCGAATGGCAAGAACACTTCCGTAGCTACATGCAATAGGGGATAGGACCCAATAGTTGAGCACCCTAACTTTGTGTTTCTCAAAATCCTACGTGGAAGTCTCAAATCACTCCCATTTTTTACAGTAGATTACTTGGTGAGCCTCCTACTTATAACTAAGGTTTGAGAGCCACACCATCAAATATGACACCACACTAGCATGCTTTTTGCCAAGGTGTCCAAAATAGCCCAAAAAAAGTGAGAGCAATTGATGAACCTCTAAAAGGCCATCTTTCTAAGTTTTTTTTATTTCCTTTCAACCAGATTATTTACAAATAGACATGAACTTATGGTTTTCAGACACATGAACTTATAGTTTTTATATGTATATTTTATATATGTGAAGACATGAAGTAGGGATGTGGATGGTTAAAAGACATGATATATTTTCTTGAATTAATGGATATGAATGGTATAATACAATAGTTATATATGCTAATGAATATTCCTTTGCCTATGCTATGTTTTGGGTAGTTTTCTTCCTGTAGCCATAGGCCTTGCAAGAGTATTAATTAGAAATTTATACTTTCTTCCTAATATTAATGATGTGGATATATATGTATGGAAGGTTGTGTGTGCATTAATTATTTTGTAGGTATTTATCACAACACATTCAAGGAACAACATTGTGGTGCTGGAATAGTCAAAGCCAACCGTTGTTGCAAGATCTTCGCAAGCAGGGCAAGTCAAATACCATTTCCTGTTGCATGCAACACATGGATTTAGTATTCTCAACATGCTATATTTTGGGAGAATTTATTCATGATTAATGTTATTTATGTTTTGAAAATTTATGAATCTGTAACAATCCTCATTTATGGAGTGATCTTAGATTTAGGAGGTAGTTGTAGTTTTCCTTCAAATAAATGACTATTGTAACTCTTTTGAGTTAGTTGATTTTCAGAATACAAATATTGTAGCTGTAATACTATTTTACTTTCAATCAAGTGTACTCATTTTCCATGAATGAATAGAATGCATAGCTTGAGTTTAAGTCTTTTATTTTGATTGTATTTTCCATTCACTCATCCAAGGGTGCCCACTTAGTGAGTGAATTACTTTGTTAGAGTAGAATTCATTTTCATGCTCATTTAGAAGTGAAGTAGAACTTTGTTGTTCCTGCAACCACTAGTAACAAAACTAGTAGACTATTCTTACAACATAGGCAATTAGAGTAACTCCTACTCATGATTACTTGCTTTGCTAGAGTAGCTTATTTACTACTTTTAGCATAGATTTCCTAAAGCTCAAAGTACTTGAATTCTATAGAATAGTCATAAGATTAAGAGAGTTTGAAGCATATACTTTGCGAATGCCATTCCAAGTTTACGTCCCTAGTCATTTTAATTAAATGAGACTGAATAATCTATTTAGCAACCATTTAGGGTGTCCAATCTTGAAATAGGTAGTCCAATGCCATGGTTTTCTAATACCATTATTTAGCCAAGCATTTTTGGCACCTTTGTTGGGGATGGTGTTAATTCAAACTTATCCTAGTGTTTACATTCTCATTTTTCATAATTTAGAACTTAGTTTTGAGTAAGCATTTTATGCACAAAAGAAGAGACCACCTTGGGAGATTCCTTCCTCGTATTAACCAGGTTGAACCATTTGATATTCTTAACCTTGAACCTAAGGAACCCCAAGATGAGAATGAAGAAGAAGAAGAATCCTTTGAAAACCCATTTGTTGATGCTCAAGAATGTATATCCTCACCATCATCCTCTAAAGGATCACTGCATTTGAATGACCTCTTTGCTGAACTTGATTATCAAGACAACCCATTTTCTCTTGTTATCTATTAGCCACCACAACCAGGTCCTCCTCTAAGAATGGCTCAACCAACCTTTCCTTTCCCTATCCCTACTCATCATGGTAATCACAATCTGAAAAACATACCTACCTTTGCACTTCCCAAATTTTATGGCTTTATTACTGAAGACCTGAAAACCTTCCTCTTCAAATTTGATATCCTCTGCATGAGTTATGATTACACAACTGATGCCCATAAGCTGAAATTGTTTCCATCTACTGTCAAGGAGGTGACTCTAAGATGGTTCATGGGGTTGGGTGCCAATGTTGTAGTAGATTGGGATGCAATGAGAAATATGTTTCTTTCTAAGTATAAGGAGTATTGTAGGGGTTGTGATATGAAGGGAGATGGCATTTTCAAAATGTCATAAATGGAGGATGAGACCTTGGAAGACTATGTCTCAAAGTTTATGTTCAACTTGCAGTGCAATAAACAACATTAGTTGAATGAGGAGTCACAAAAACATCTTTTCTTAAAATGTGTAAATGATGGAAGTATTGAGGCCCTACACCTTATGGCAAGAGGAGATATCACTTAGAAGAACTGGGCTGACATAAAGAACATGTATGAACTATTCAAGGGCTACTATGAAGAAAGGTAGGGGACTAAGAGTTCTACCTCATAAGTCCAATGATTCGGGGGTATCTAAGATGGAGTTGTCCAATCTTCTGTCCAAATTCAAGAAGGACATCATCAATGATGTTGCCACTCAGCTAGACAACATGCAAGCAAGAAGAAAGAAGGAGGAGAAAGATGCCATGCTGGCCGAATTCTTTTCTCACTGCAGAGAAAAGAAGAGAAATTGTAGGTGCAAAAAATTTACATTTGTGGACACTAATTCAATGCCCACTGAGGTTAAAGCTATAGATGAAGAGAATGGAGAAGTTTTCTATGTTTCTCAAAGGTGACTATGGGCTTAGAGACAAGGTATGCCTTCAGACCCCTTGAATAATTTTGGTTATAATAATAATAGTAGTCAATGGCCAAACCATGCCCCTCAAGGATAGAATTTGAATTATAACTGGTCTAACCAACAGCCACAATATAACCAAGCCTATCAACAACAACCTCCATTTAACCCATACCAACAACAATTCAACCAATATCAGCAGCCACAACAACATAACCAATAGAAACCACATGGTAACTGACAACAACAACCTCAGTGGGGACCCAATCAGCCTAATCAACATCAAGATCTCATGCCTCCACCTCCTATAGCCAATGCTAGCCCTCATAAGCCAACACAACTACCTGCACAACCAACTCCAAATCCTAACAATAAGAAGTAAGCTTATTCCTTGCAAGTAAATGATGTTCATCTCAGATCAGGAACTAAATTGCTTGTACCTAAGGAGCCTATAATAACTAAAGTTGTTGATACTGAGGACATACTTGTGAACTAAACCACTATTGTTCCACCTATTCCTCAATTTGTGCCAGTATTGAAAAATCCCCCTTATCCACAAAGATTGGCCTAATCAGCACTCCCAAAAGAAAATCCTATAGTATCTAATTTAATTGACCAACTTAACCAAATGATGATGAACTACAACTGATTTAGAACCTAATTGAAGATCAGTGATTAGAGATCACCAAGTTGTTGATTAGATATGTAAGATGATTAAATCAATAATATGTTGTCATTGATGTCAACTAGTTTTGACAACACTTATCTTGTAAGTTACAAATACCTAAACATCTGTAGAAAGGAGAAAAAGAGATGAAGAATAGATATATCTACATAAGAAAGATGAATATGACAGATGAGGATAAGGAATACATTGGGTAACTTATTGACGAGTCTATGACCTTATGTTATTGACTTGATTATGTTACATTAATCTATGATGAGGAAAAGAGCATAAAAGACACAAGGCAATGTGGTCAGTTAATGAAGCATTCCAATATACACTGAGAAATATAGTGTATACCGAGCATAGTATAAACTGAGCTTGTGTTCACGGACACATTTCTTTGTTAACCAAGCAAGAAGAAAGGAACTACATGATTAGTTTAGCTAATGGAAGTGTTAGAATAAATGAGAGGGGGGTGAATCAATTATCTAGTGTCCCAATACAAAATGTATAATTCAAAACATCTTCTTTAATTTCTGCTTGTCGGTAAGCAATAATAACTCTCACTATCTGTGCTTTTACTGATTACCAGTCTAATACTCATAATTGTTTACCGATCAAATCTAGCATGTAACATGTAAATAATGATAACAAACAAATATCATAATCAACACATAACAAAAGAGATTTAACGTGGAAACCCTGTAAAGGGAAAAACCACCTGGGACCAGCAACCCAAAAATGTTCACTCTTCTGAAGTGAGGTTAGTTAAGACCCAACCCTGTTAAAAGTTACAAACACACTGTTAGATGTGACCTTGATAGAGGATTTTAGACTAGAAGTTATCATCCAATCATCATTCACTATGGGGTTGACAGGATAAAAATGTTCATTCTATGAATGATACATCACAAGACTTTCAGAGTCCACTCGGTTTAGAGATTTATATTGTATACAATGGTTAAATATGTAATAGTAAAATGACCTGCCTTAGTACACCTTCAATTGTAGATTATAGATCAATATTCAGTCCATACAAATCCTTTTGATCAATATCTCACTTTAGATTTAATATTATATCAACTTACTATTCGTCGGTAATAGCTCTTTGTAGCTCTGTAACTATTCTGTAGCTCAGTTCTCACTAACCAGTATGATTAGAATGCATGAAAGCTTGTTCATGTGAAATTCCTATAGCTTCTTCTTCCTCCTGCTCTTTTCATAAATAAATTATGTTCTCTTATATAGACAAGTAAATCATTTTCTTCTCCACCATCAGATTTTTCTGCTCAATCACATTTATAGATTTTTTCGCTTAAAAATTTCTCGGTACTTGTGTCAATAACAAGTTTCAATCTACTCCATTAGATCTTTCTTGAATTTTGTCAACCGTCGATCTTTGTAACAAACATTATCTATTACCTTGATGTTATACTCTTTCCAACTCATCAATCTTATTAGCTAAACTAATCATTTAATTCATTCTATCCTCCTTGGTTAACAAAGAATGTGTCGGTGAACATTTCTCAGTTAGTACTGTGGTTGGTATACACTACACTCCGTTGGTGTATACTAGAAATGCTTCATTTACTGACAACACTGCTTTATGTCTTTCAGCTCTATACGTCATTATAGATGAATCCAACATAATAAAGTCAATATCATCAAGTCATAGACTCATAAAAAAGTTACTCAATGTGTTCCTTATCCTCATCTATCTTATACATCTTTCCTCATGTAGATTTCTCTGTTCTTCATCTCTTTTCCACTTTACTTTAGATGTCTCGGTGTAGTAACTTACAAGATAAGTGTTGTCAAACTAGTTGACATCAATGACAACATAATACTGATTTAATCATATTCCATATCTAATCAGAAACTTCCCAATGATCTTGCAATCATAGATCCTTCAATCAAATTCCAAATCAGTTGTAGTCCAACAAACTCTCGCTTTGGCATTGATGGTAACTCAAGTAATATAAAAAGTACCATACACATACCAAATATACATTCTACAACTTTGTGAACAAATGTTGTAAGTCGAATAGACTTAATATGTTTAATCACTATGTTACTGAACCAGCATTAAGTAATATAGCTTTACCTTTCTATAGTTGTAATCTTTTTAGTTCTTCTATTCCATTCAGATTGTCTCTCCCTTAGATAGTTCTCTCTCCCTTTCATTGTTTTACATTCCTTTCATATTGTTCATCTCTCCCTTTGAAAACAATGCCAAAGAAACAAATAAACAATCAGCTCTGTAGTAGCCAAGTAACTCTCTGTGGTGTCCAGTACTTCCTCTGTATCTCTGTATACTGATATCTCATTGGTTCAAGTGTTCAAACTTAATCAAAACCTTGAACATGATTCAAAGTGTGAACTATGTTGCATCAACATGAATGATCTTCTGATAAAAGTAGGCTGATGTAACATCAAAATCACCGTAGTGACCGATAGACAGGGGATGGACCCCAAGTCTAGTCCTCAAGTATTCAAATGTGTCCTTCGGTAGAGGCTTTGTGAAAATATCAGCAAGTTGTTCTTTAGATGTAACAAATTCTATCTTTACTTGCTTCTCTTGCACTTTTTCTCTTAAGTAATGATACTTAATAGATATATTCTTTGTCTTGGAGTGTATCACAAGATTCTTTGAAATATTAATTGCACTAGTGTTGTCACAATATATAATCACTGGGTCAGTGATTACCTCATTCATTCCTTCCAACACTTGTTTGATATATGCAATGTTTGAGCAGTTAGTAGCAGGAGCAACATACTCTGCTTCAGCTATAGACTGAGAAATACAAGCCTACTTTTTATTTGTCCAGGTTACAAGTCTTTCACCAAAGAAAAATGCTCCTCTAGTGGTGCTTTTTCTATCATCCACATTCCCAGCCCAATCAGCATCGGTGTAAACTTTCAGTTCAAACTTCCCTTCCTAAAGATACCATAATCCATAATTCTCTATTTTCTTCAAGTATCTTAAGATCTTTTTTGTAGCTATCATGTGTGATTCTCTAGGATTAGCAAAAAATCTTGCAACTATACCCACAGCATGTACTATATCTGGCCTACTGTGAACTACGTAGATTAACTTACCAATCATGGATTGGTAAAGTGTCTGATTTACCTCAGTAGTTTCATCCTCCTTTGTCAATTTGCATCTAGTAGCCATTGGTGTTCCTATAGGTTTTTCATCTTCCATGCCAAATGTCTTCAGTACTTCCTTTATGTATTTAGACTGTGTGATGAATATTCTATTATGCTACTGAATCACTTGTAGTCCAAGAAAGAACTTAATCTCTCCGAACATAGACATTTCAAATTCCTTTTGCATTTCATCAGCAAATGCCTTGCAGACAAGATCTGAGCCACCAAAGATGATATGATCAAAAAATATTTCGGCAATGATAATAGTATCATTAGTTTCACCTTTCACATACAGATTGTTGTTTTCACTTGTTCTAACAAATCCAATACTTAACAAATAAGTATGCAGTCTTTCATACCATGCTCTCGATGCTTGCTTTAGTCCATATAAATCTTTATGTAATCTACATACCATGTCTTTATTGTTGGGATCAAAAAATCCTTTAGGTTGTTCAATGTAGACCTCCTCTTCAAGTATACCATTCAAAAATGCTGACTTCACATCCATTTGATAGACTTTTAATTTCTTATGTGCAACATATGCAAGTAGCATTCTAACTCCTTCTAATCTAGCAATAGGTGCAAATGTTTCACCATAGTCAATGCCTTCTTCCTGTTCATATCTCCTGTATACTAATATAGCTTTATTTCTTGTGACTTCACCATTTTCATTCAATTTATTCCGGTATATCCACTTAGTACCGATAATATTCTTATCTTTTGGTCAGGGTACTAAGGACCATGTTTTGTTCTTTTCTATTTGTTCTATTTCCTCTTTCATTGCATTAACCCATTCTTCATTCTCTAATGCAACTTTCAAAGTTTTAGGTTCAAACGCACAAATTAAACATGTACCTTGTCTTATTTTTCTTCTGGTTTGCATTCTAGCATGTCTTTCTCCAATGATTTATGTTTCAGGATGGTGTCTTCTGACAAAACTAGCCAAGACTTGATTTCTCCTTTCTTGTTCATCATGCTCAGGGTAATTTTGATACAGAGCATCTTACTAACCAAATAATCAATAGGATCCTTTATGATCCTTTCAACATTCATTCAATAATTTTTTTATATAGAGGCATCTCATGAGGTAAACCACAACAAAAACATCAACCTTTCTCTTGATTTGATAACATTGTTGTCTTCAAGACAATCTCTAAAGATTGATTCATTTGACCCATCAAATCACAATATCAATTTTTATGGAAAGAATAAAGTTTTTATCCAACATCAAGAAATAAAATTTTCCAAAATTATGAGGTCTTATGACTCCATTTGATTCTTCAAAAAATTATTGTTTTAGACTGCAAATTATGGTCCATATCCCTATCATAATTCAGAATTAAAACAACAAACCCTACCTAGGGAATCTCATATCTTTCTCAAAATGAATCCAAATGACACTGAAAAAATTCCATATGAAAACCTTATGAATCTAGTTTCATAATCTGTAAGCCATTTTTTTTTTCCAATCATAAATAATTTTTCAAGCACAAATCATTTCCTGCAACTCTAATGGAGATCTTTAAAAACCAGTTTCCACTCAAATATGCATAACTTTCTCAAATATGAATAAAAAAAATTCAAAACAAAAGGAAATGAAATATAATTCACATATCTTTAAAATGAATATTATTAGAGTTCCTGATTCACCAAAATCTGTCCGTACCAAATGTTTCATTCTAACTATGGTCAAGCAGTCCCAAATCTGCAAATAACAACTTTCACCAAAACATGCATAACTTATTCAATTCTTCATAAAATTGAACCAAAAAACAAACATGAGAAATAAGATTCATTATTCTATCCATCCATTATTATATTATAGGGTTTCCATCTCGTACATGTCTGTACAAGGCCTGGAACCAACACCAAAACTGAAAATTCAATCAAAATAACAACAATAGAATGCACCAAAAATATATCAAATTCATTCCTCCTCTCAAAATCTGATTTGGTTTGACCATAAAATGTTTTTTTATAGATTTTTAGTTGCTTTTTACCTTACAACTACCTCTCATAACCATTAAACTCCCTTTTACAACTTTTAATGCAATATTTATGCATTTGACAACATTTCTTGCTTGACATTTTTTACAATGACTTTGAAATTTTGTAGGAACCATCCTAACATATAAAATTGATCCCCAAATGACCTTTTAAAAATATTTACACAATTTCATGGCTTCTTTACATAATTGGACCATTTGACAAACTCATGACCTTACTAGGACAAATATGACAACTTTTGTAAATGGCTTCAAATAGCCTTACATCTTAATTCAAATGGACTCAATACTTAATAAAATGACTTTATAGATCATACCTAAACCAAATAAAATCCAATTTATCACACTTGGACATTTAACCTCCTATAGCTTAGGTGCTCCTACACCATACTACCGACCTTGAAAGCTTTCCAAGTCTCTTGGAAAGGTGTGTCATAACCTGCAATAAAAATTATAACAAAAATCTTCACCTTCACCTTCATTTTCCTTTGCCTCTTCATGCCTTTATCACCATCATCTTTTCCCTTAAGGACAAAGGACTGTCCTCAAAATCATCTTCTCAAATACTCTTATCAGTGGAGCATTAATGGTTGCAACTCCATGGTGCCTAATCAGTCAGAGATCCACCTTTACCATTGCTACTTCCAACTCACCACAAACAACTCTCCCATATGCCTCACCTAGGAGTCCTCTTCTTTGCCTCTCTCCCTAGTCTCTTGGAAATCAACTGGACCACTCCTTGGCCCTGGACCTTCTCTTGGCCCTTGATAGACTTTTAGTGTCTATACACACAACCCAACCTTCACATGCAGCAAGATGGATGAGCACCTGCAACCAAAACTCATAAAAAAAACAAATACCAAATCTCCAAGGTCCTGGTGTGGATTGCCTCCCTCAGCGCTCTACCCACACACTCAAGATCTTCAAGCTCTGATACCAATCTGATGTAGAGCATCTTGCTAACCAAATAATCAATAGGATCTTTTATGATCCATTCAACATTCATTCAATAATTTCTTTATATAGAGGCATCTCATAAGGTAAACCACAACAAAAACATCAAGCTTTCTCTTGATTTGATAACATTGCTGTCTTCAAGACAATCTCTAAAGATTGATTCATTTGACCCATCAAATCACAATATCAATTTTTATGGAAAGAATAAAGTTTTTAGCCAACATCAAGAAATAAAATTTTCCAAAATTAAAAGGTCTTATGACTCCATTTGATTCTTCAAAAAATTATTCTTTTAGACTGCAAATTCTGGTCCATATCCCTGTCATAATTCAGAATTAAAACAACAAACCCTGCCTAGGGCATCTCATATGTTTCTCAAAATGAATCCAAATGACACCAAACCAATTACATATGAAAAATTTATGAATCTAGTTTCATAATCTATAAGCCATTTTTTTTTCCAATCATAAATAATTTTTCAAGCACAAATCATTTCTTGCAACTCTAATGGAGATCTTTAAAAACTAGTTTCCACTCAAATATGGATAAATTTCACAAATCTGAATAAAAATGATTAAAACCAAAAGGAAATGAAATATAATTCACATATCTTTCTAATGAATATTATTAGAGGTCCTGATTCACCAAAATCTGCCCGTACCAAATGTTTCATTCTAAGTATGGTCAAGCAGTCCCAAATCTGCAAATAACAACTTTCACCAAAACATGCATAACTTATTCAATTCTTCATTAAATTGAGCCAAAAAAAAAACATGAGAAATAGGATTCATTATTCTATCCATCCATTATTATATTATAAGGTTTCCATCCCGTACATGTCTGTACAAGGCCTAGAACCAACACCAAAACTGAAAATCCAATCAAAATAACAACAATAGAATGCACCAAAAATATATCAAATTCATTCCTCCTCTCAAAATCTGATTTGGTTTGACCATAAAATTATTTTTTATAGAGGTTTAGTTAGTTTTTACCTTACAACTACCTCTCAACCATTAAACTCCCTTTTACAACTTTTAATGCAATATTTATGCATTTGACAACATTTCTTGCTTGACAACTTTTACAATGACTTTGAAATTTTGTAGGAACCATCTTAACATATAAAATTGATCCCCAAATGACCTTTTAAAAATATTTACACAATTTCATGGCTTCTTTACATAATTGGACCATTTGACAAACTCATGACCTTACTAGGACAAATATGACAACTTTTGTAAATGGCTTCAAATAGCCTTACATCTTAATTCAAATGGACTCAATACTTAATAAAATGACTTTATAGATCATAAATAAACCAAATAAAATCCAATTTATCACACTTGGACATTTAACCTCCTATAGCTTAGGTGCTCCTACATCATACTACCGACCTTGAAAGCTTTCCAAGTTTCTTGGAAAGGTGTGTCATAACCTACAAAAAAAATTATAACAAAAATATTCACCTTCACTTCATTTTCCTTTGCCTCTTCATGCCTTTATCACCATCATCTTTTCCCTTAAGGACACAAGACTGTCCTCAAAATCATCTTCTCAAATACTCTTATCAGTGGAGCATTAATGGTTGCAACTCCATGGTGCCTAATCAGTCAGAGATCCACCTTTACCATTGCTACTTCCAACTCACCACAAACAACTCTTCCATATGCCTCACCTAGGAGTCCTCCTCTTTGCCTCTCTCCCTAGTCTCTTGGCAATCAACTGGACCACTCCTTGGCCCTGGACTTTCTCTTGGCCCTTGATAGACTTTTAGTGTCTATACACACAACCCAACCTTCACATGCAGCAAGATGGATGAGCACCTACAACTAAAACTCATCAACAAAACAAATACCAAATCTCCAAGGTCCTGGTGTGGATTGCCTCCCTCGGTGCTCTACCCACACACTCAAGATCTTCAAACTCTGATACCAATCTGATGTAGAGCATCTTGCTAAAAAAATAATTAATAGGATCATTTATGATCCTTTCAAAATTCATCCAATAATTTTTTTATATAGAGGCATCTCATGAGATAAACCACAACAAAAACATCAAGCTTTCTCTTGATTTGATAACATTGTTGTCTTCAAGACAATCTCTAAAGATTGATTCATTTGACCCATCAAATCACAATATCAATTTTTATGGAAAGAATAAAGCTTTTAGCCAACATCAAGAAATAAAATTTTCCAAAATTACAAGGTCTTATGACTCCATTTGATTCTTAAAAAAATTATTGTTTTAGACTGCAAATTCTGGTCCATATCCCTATCATAATTCAGAATTAAAACAACAAACCCTGCCTAGGGCATCTCATATATTTCTCAAAATGAATCCAAATGACACCAAACCAATTACATATTAAAACCTTATGAATATAGTTTCATAATCTCTAAGCCATTTTTTTTTTCCAATTATAAATAATGTTTCAAGCACAAATCATTTCCTGCAACTCTAATGGAGATCTTTAAAAACCAGTTTCCACTCAAATATGCATAACTTTCGAAAATCTAAATAAAAATGACTCAAACCAAAAATAAATGAAATCTAATTAACATATCTTTGCAATGAATATTATTAGAGGTCCTGATTCACCAAAATCTGTCCGTACCAAATGTTTCATTCTAACTATGGTCAAGCAGTCCCAAATCTGCAAATAACAACTTTCACCAAAACATGCATAACTTATTCAGTTCTTCATAAAATTGAACCAAAAAAAAAAAATGAGAAAGAGGATTCATTATTATATCCATCCATTATTATATTACAGGGTTTTCATCCTGTACATGTCTATACAAGGCTTGGAACCAACACCAAAACTGAAAATCCAATCAAAATAACAACAATAGAATGCACCAAAAATATATCAAATTCATTCCTCCTCTAAAAATATGATTTGGTTCAACCATACAATGATTTTTTATAGAGGTTTAGTTGGTTTTTACCTTACAACTACCTCTCATAACCATTAAACTCCCTTTTACAACTTTTAATGCAATATTTATGCATTTGACAACATTTCTTGCTTGATAACTTTTACAATGACTTTGAAATTTTGTAGGAACCATCCTAACATATAAAAATGATCCCCAAATGACCTTTTAAAAATATTTACACAATTTCATGGCTTCTTTACATAATTGGACCATTTGACAAACTCATGACCTTACTAGGACAAATATGACAACTTTTGTAAATGGCTTCAAATAGCCTTACATCTTAATTCAAATGGACTCAATACTTAATAAAATGAATTTATAGATCATAACTAAACCAAATAAAATCCAATTTATCACACTTGGACATTTAACCTCCTATAGCTTAGGTGCTCCTACACCATACTACCGACCTTGAAAGCTTTCCAAGTCTCTTGGAAAGGTGTGTCATAACCTGCAAAAAAAATTATAACAAAAATCTTCACCTTCACCTTCATTTTCCTTTGCCTCTTCATGCCTTTATCACCATCATCTTTTCCCTTAAGGATATAGGACTGTCCTCAAAATCATCTTGTCAAATACTCTTATCAGTGGAGCATTAATGGTTGCAACTCCATGGTGCCTAATTAGTCAGAGATCCACCTTTACCATTGCTACTTCCAACTCACCACAAACAACTCTCCCATATGCCTCACCTAGGAGTCCTCTTCTTTGCCTCTCTCCCTAGTCTCTTGGCAATCAACTGGACCACTCCTTGGCCCTGGACCTTCTCTTGGCCCTTGATAGACTTTTATTGTCTATACACACAACCCAACCTTCACATGCGGCAAGATGGATGAGCACCTGCAACCAAAACTCATCAACAAAACAAATACCAAATCTCCAAGGTCCTGGTGTGGATTTCCTCCCTCGGCGCTCTACCCACACACTCAAGATCTTCAAGCTCTGATACCAATCTGATGTAGAGCATCTTGCTAACCAAATAATCAATAGGATCCTTTATTATCCTTTCAACATTCATTCAATAATTTCTTTATATAGAGGCATCTCATGAGATAAGCCACAACAAAAATATCAACCTTTCTCTTGATTTGATAACATTGTTGTCTTCAAGACAATCTCTAAAGATTGATTCATTTGATCCATCAAATCACAATATCAATTTTTCTGGAAATAATGAAGTTTTTAGCCAACATAAAGAACTAACATTTTCCAAAATTATAAGGTCTTAAGACTCTATTTGATTCTTCAAACAATTATTGTTTTAGATTGCAAATTCTGGTCCATATCCCTGTCATAATTCAGAATTAAAACAACAAACCCTGCCAAGGGCATCTCATATCTTTCTCAAAATGAATCCAAATGACACCAAACCAATTCCATGTGAAAAAATTATGAATCTAGTTTCATAATCTATAAGCCATTTTTTTTTCCAATCATAAATAATTTTTTAAGCACAAATCATTTCCTGCAACTCCAATGGAGATCTTTAAAAACTAGTTTCCACTCAAATATGCATAACTTTCACAAATCTGAATAAAAATGAGTCAAACAAAAAGGAAATAAAATATAATTCACTTATCTTTCCAATTAATATTATTATAGTTCCTGATTCACCAAAATGTGTCAATACCAAATGTTTCATTCTAACTATTGTCAAGCAGTCCCAAATCTGCAAATAACAACTTTCACCAAAACATACATAACTTATTCAATTCTTCATAAAATTGAACCAAAAAAAAAAATATGAGAAAGAGGATTCATTATTCTATCCATCCATTATTATATTATAGGGTTTCAAGGCCTTACATGTTTGTACAAGGCCTAAAACCAATACCAAAACTTAAAATCCAATCAAAATAACAACAATAGAATGCACCAAAAATATATCAAATTCATTCCTCCTCTCAAAATATGATTTGGTTTGACATAAAATGATTTTTTATATAGGTTTAGTTGGTTTTTACCTTACAACTACCTCTCATAACCATTAAACTCCCTTTTACAACTTTTAATGCAATATTTATGCATTTGACAACATTTCTTGCTTGACAACTTTTACAATGACTTTGAAATTTTGTAGGAACCATCCTAACATATAAAAATGATCCCCAAATGACCTTTTAAAAATATTTACACAATTTCATGGCTTCTTTACATAATTGGACCATTTGACAAACTCATGACCTTACTAAGGACAAATATGACAACTTTTGTAAATGGCTTCAAATAGCCTTACATCTTAATTCAAATGGACTCAATAAAATGACTTTATAGATCATAACTAAACCAAATAAAATCCAATTTATCACACTTGGACATTTAACCTCCTGTAGCTTAGGTGCTCCTACATAAGATTATGAATTTGTCTGCATCTATACAGTCAATTGCACAATGAATTAAGTTCCTTTCTTAGATTTGTTAGCAACATCTATCAACTTATATATTTTGATTGGGCCATTTAACCCTTTGTTGCCACACTCTGCATCAAGTGGTATCAAATCCCAACAAGAGGTCTGGGTTTAGGCGAAGAAGATCTAGGATTTGGAAGGTTGAAGGTCCTTTGTTGAACCCTTGGAGTTGAACTATCCTCCGAGAGTGTTCCAAAGTGGTGGATGGATATCTAATGAACCCTAGATTGGTGAGAAGAGATGGCTTTGACAAGGAGTGAAAGAGAAATGGTTAAGGCACTGAAGGAGTACCTATATGGTGATAAGAAGGAGAGAGAAGAAAGGGAAAGAAAGAAGAAGGAAGAAGAATCTAGGAAGCAAGAAGAGGAAGGGTTAAAGAATCTTGGTGAAGAGTTGGATAAGAGTATTGCAAAATGGGAGAGGATAGCATTGCTCTTGGAGCAAGTAGTAGATGAAGATGAAGTTACTGATGAAGACAAGGATCAAGAAGTGGTACACATTACATTAGAAGGGTAGGGGCAGCAAATGAATGCTGGTGTAGAGAGTGAGAGTGAACAACAGGAGGTTGTTATTGAACCTTGTGAGGAAAAGGTTCGTGCAAATGAAGGAGAGTTGGTGATAGGTATGGTTGAAGAAAATATTATTTTCTTGGATGATGGAAATGTGGACAAAAATGATCAAGGATGGGACATAGTTCAAGATTCACTTGTGGAGGAGAATATTGTTTGCATAATAGATGGAGTATTTTTTGATCCCTATGATACCCTAGACATATACAAACAAGGATAGTACAAGCTTATTGATCAGTATCTTTCTACAGGTGATATGATGATGCCTAGTGTATTTTTTCCAAGATTTAAAAGTGGTACCACTACACATACCACAAAGGGTATTCAACATGAAGATTAGAACCAGCATGTTGAGGAAAGCAACATCAATTCTGTCATTGTTATGATGACAACATTGCCTTCATACAATTGGAGAACTTGGAAGAAGACCATGGAAATTCAATGGGACTTGAATTTTTGTGTCTCCAGGAGTATGATGCAGGTGCATCCAACAATTAAAAATATTTCAAAGATCCTAAATTCTACATGGCTAATTTATATTATAACATGGCTTGGTAAGCCATTTTTGTGTCTTATGGATGTAATCAGTTCAATCCTAGTAGTCTAAGTGTCTTAGATATAATGAATCAATGGATTGTATAATCATTGATTTACTACTAGTTAGTTCATATACCATTCGAGTCAGTTGGAGTGGCGGATGTTAAAGGTTAGTTATAGGAGTTAGTTATCAGGTCTATTCAGTTTTGCTGCAAATTATATACAATTCAAGAAAATTTGATAGAGGGGGGAGAGTAGCATAGGATGGAATGAGAGAATCAGTGAAGCATGGAACAATGTAAATGAAGAATATAATAAATAAATAATGATTGAAGTTTACTACCAAGATCTTTTTGTTTCTTCACTGTCTCATTGGTGACTTCAATGTTCTTGAATTCTAGAATGTTTGTGTTAGATGTAAAATTGCTTAACCAATATTTCTGAGCTAAGTTTATTTGAACTATGCATGACTTGTAGTCAATTTCAAAGGTGTTTGTTTTGATTAAATGTGATTGGGTTATTGGTATCGGTTTATTCTTTTATTGAACAATTTTTCAATCCTGTTAATGTTCAAGATTCTGATAGTGCTAAATGTTTGAGTGTATGAACCCAAAACGGTTATCAAGAAGTCAATTGGGGGAAATTTTATGTTTATTTCAAAGTTATATGTCTTGGCTCCTCCAAGTTCATGACTAATCACTGTTCAGTCTTTTAAACTTCAATTTGGTTGCGGGTTTGTTCTTCAGACATTCTGATTTAGAATGAAAACCATGCTCTATTTTTCTTGATAGAAATGATTTTAAAGGTCGAAGGTTGATATGGGTTTACATGACTGGGCAGCGATATTAAATGTTAAGAGAAACCAGATGTTAGAATCTTTAATGGATTTGAGTGTATAATGGTTGTCAAGAACCGTTACTTGAGTTCTTGATAGTGTCAAATCCTGAAATCGACAAATTGGTGAGTTGATATAGTTCAGGTGATATTGAAGATATCGTATTTATATTTGGAAGCCGAGAGGTATAAAGTATTTATAGTCATTTCGAAGGAGGTCTAAGTGCAGACTTATATGCATGTGGTGTAGCTGAAAGACATTGGGTATCTTTATAGTTTGTGCTCGGCTTTTGAAATTGAAGAAAGGTGGTGCCGCCCTCCAATAAACCCACATGGAAGGAGCCATAAGACTTGCCATAGTATTCAAATATTGTTTAAAGAAACTGTTATGTAGATGGTTGCCATGATGAACCTGTTCATGCCGCAAGGAGTCATTTTGTTGACAGAGAATAGATTTAGAATAAAGAATTGTTAAGTTTGGGTTGTACCGAGAGGCACATGTTTCGACAGTCAGGCTAAAGAAGATCCAAGGGAGATGTGTATGTAACGTGACAGTCCCGAGAGTTGTTAAGATGTGACTTGGTTTATGAAATATCCTCAAGGCATTAAGGACCAGTGCACACATGTCATTGTTGGTGAGTATTTTGCTATTGTTGATATTCTTCTCCTTGAGACATCACAAGATTGTGAATTTTTCTACATCTATATAGTCGGTTGCACAATGAATTAAGTTCCTTTCTTATATTTGTTAGCAACATCTATCAACTTATATATTTTGATTGGGCTCATTTAAACCTTTTTTTCCATGCTCTGCATCACATTTCCTTGCTTGGTAGCTTCTTCATGTTCATCAGTTTGTGGTTCCTATTGTACTACATTATTTCCCTACTGACTGGTTGACACTGCTTATGTTGTTGGTAGATACTCTAGATATTCAATATAAGTGAATCTATCATAGTCTTCTAGTTCCTTTTTACTTTCCTCTGTGTACTTATCATCAAACTCATCAACATGAACATTAGTGCTTTCAACAATCTCATTTGTCACCTTATTCAAAGATTTGTATGCTGTACTTGTAGTGGAATATCCCAGAAATATCCCTTCATCTCCTTTAGAATCAAACGTCCCATTTCTTTCATCTTTCAAGATAAAGCATTTACTTCCAAAAATTCTAAAATAACTTACAATAGGTTTGTGTCCAAACCATAGTTCATAAGGTGTTCGGTTGGAGTCCTTCTTCAGTTGTACTTGGTTAAGAACATATACAGCTATGCTGACAGCTTCCCTCCAATATGTCTGAGCAACATTCTTTCGTATCATCAATGTTCTAGCACAATCAATTATAGACCTATTCCTTCTTTCAGCAATGCCATTTTGTTGAGGTGTTCTCGATGCTGATACTTGCCTTTTGATTCCATGCTCATTGCAAAAGTTAGTAAATTCATCAGAGATAAATTCACCTCCTCTATCAGATCTTAAGCATTTTATTTCCTTTCCAGTTTCTTTCTCTACCTTAGCTTTATACCACTTAAACATTTTAAAGGCTTCATATTTCTCTTTTAAGAACATAACAATCATCAGTCTAGTGTAATCATCAACAAAAAGAATAAAATATCTATCACCATAATAGCTCTGATTTCTCATAGGACCACTTAGGTCAGTATGAACCAACTCAAGTATCTTCTTTGTTGAATAGTCTTTGCTTTTAAAACTAGACTTGGTCATCTTACATCTTTTACATTCATGGCACATAGCATGATTAGGTTTTGTTAAGTTAGGCAGTCCTCTAACTCTTTTCTTTCTACTAATTTTGACCATGTTGTCAAAGTTCACATGGCATAACCTTTGGTGCCACAACCAAGCATCTTCATCCTTTATTAATAAACAAGAAGACTGATCCATATCAAGATAGAATAGATTACCTCTGGATTGTGTACCAGTTCTGACAAGTCTTCCTCCATCATCATAAATCTTCACCTTTTTTCTCTCAAAAGCTAGTCGGTGGCCTGATTTGTTCAACTGAGCCACACTTATCAGATTATAGTTTAGTTTGTCTACCCAGTATGCATTTTCACATTGTAGTCTATCATTGATCATTAGTGAGCCTTTGCCTCTTACCATACAAGGTGCATGATTTCCCATTCTCATAGATCCTCCATTATATTCAACAAGATGATCAAACTTCTCTACATCACCAGTCATATGATGTGTGCACCCACTGTCTATGATCCATGTATCATTTTTGCTTACTTTAGAGATAAGTGTTATCTCTTCATGTTTTTCTTCCTCTTCTGAGTCATCTTTCATAGCAACAAATACAACTTCTATATCATCATCAGAATTAGATTCAATTTCAATATGTTCAGCTATGTAACATACCTTTTTGCCTTTTTCATATCAGTTGTCTTTGTTGTTGTGTCGGTAGCCTCTGTTGACTCTTCTTCCATAGTTTCCTTCAAATCAGTCTTCGAATCTATCATCATCTTTCTTTTGAGGACATCTAGCAGCGATGTGACCGACTTCTTTACAATTAAAGCATGCTAAAGGTAGCTTGTCTCTATACCTTCCTTTTCCCTTGGGCAATCTTCAAGCCATACGTGCTTCAAGCTCATCAAGTTCATCATTGGTATTGTCATCACTATCACAATTCTTACCATTCCTGGTAGACTTTCCAATCTTTAGAGAAGACATGAAAGTGGATTCAATAGAAGGAACAACACTGTTATCAAAATTTTTTAATTCAAAGGTTGTAAGTTTACCAATCAGAGTGTCAAGAGTAAGGTTGGATGTAGCTCTTGTTTCATGAATTGCAAAGATCTTGATTGCATAAACTGGTAGCAAAGTTCTGAGAATCTTGCTTATCACTGTTTCATCATCAATTACTTCATCAGATGCTCTAATAGCATGTACCACCTCTTTGAGTCTATTTGAATATTGGACAATATTCTCACCTTCTTTCATTCTCATATCATCAAATCTGCCTCTCAGACTTTCAACTCGAGCTCTTTTGACATTCAGATCTCCACTATAGATTTGTGCTAATTTATCCCACATTCCTTTGGTAGTTGTGCATGTCTTGATATCTTCAAATTTAGCATCGGTATAGGCAGCAACAAGTTCCATCATAGTAACATTGTGTTCATGCTTATCCTTCAGTTGATCAACAGTTAGGGGACCATTGGGCGGTTGTGTGTAGCCATTTTCCATTAGATCTAGTGTTGAGTTCCCAATTCTAGATATGTGTAGCTTCATTCTGCTTTACCATACTGTGAAGTTCTCTTTGTTCAATTTCAATACTTCCCTCTTATACATCTTGAGACCTTTATGCTTAAGTCCTTAAAACTATGTTCCAAGCAACCAACGCTTTGATACCAATTGTTAGAATAACTAAGAGGGGGGTGAATCAGTTATCCAGTGTCCCAATACAAAATGTATAATTCAAAACATCTTCTTTAATTTCTACTTGTCGGTAAGCAATAATAACTCTCACTGTCTATGCTTTTACTAATTACTAGTCTAATAATCATAACTGTTTACTGATCAAATCTAACATGTAACATGTAAAGAATGATAACAAACAAATATCACAATCAACACATAACATAAGAGATTTAACATGGAAACCCTGTAAAGGGAAAAACCACCTGGGACCGGCAACCCAAAAATGTTCTCTTCTAAAGTGAGGTCAGTTAAGACCCAACCCTATTAAAGGTTACAAACACACTGTCAGGAGTGACCTTGTTAAAGGATTTTAGACTAGAAGTTATCATCCAACTAGCATTCACTATGGGGTTGACAGGGTAACAATGTTCATTCTATGAATGATACATCATAAGACTTTTAGAGTCCACTCAGATAAGAGATTTAGACTGTATACAATGGTTAAATATGTAACAGTAAAATGACCTCCCTTAGTACAACTTCAATTGCAGATTACAGATCAATATTCAATCCATACAAATCCTTCTAATCAATATTTCACTTCAGATTCAATATTATATCAACTTACTATCTGTCATTAATAGCTCTTTGTAGCTCAGTAACTATTCTACAACTCGGTTCTCACTAACCAGTATGATCGGAATGCATCAAAGCTTGTTCATGCGAAATTCCTGCATCTTCTACTTGCTCTAGCTCTTTTCATAAATAAATTTTGTTCTATTATATAGACAAATAAATCATTTTCTTCTCCACCATTAGATTATTCTGCTCAATCACATTCATAGATTTTTCTGCTTAAAACTTTCTTGGTACTTGTGTCAATAACACATTTCAATCTGCTCCATTAGATCTTTCTTGAATTTTGTCAACTGTCGATCTTTGTAACAAACATTATTTGTTACCTCGATGTTATACTCTTGCCAGCTCATCAATATTATCAGCTAAACTAATCATTTAATTCATTCTGTCCTCCTCAATTAACAAATAATGCATCGGTGAACACTGCTTGGTTAGTACTGCGGTCGGTATATACTACACTCTGTCAGTGTATACTAGAAATGCTTCATTTACCGACAACACTGCTTTGTGTCTTTCAGCTCTGTAGTTCATTATAGATGAATGCAACATAATAAAGTCAATATCATCAAGTCATAGACTCATCACAAAGTTACTCAATTTGTTCCTTATCATCATCTGTCTTGTACATCTTTCCTCATGTAGATTTCTCTATTCTTCATCTCTTTTCCACTTTACTTCAAATGTCTCAGTGTAGTAACTTACAAGATAAGTGTTGTCAAACTAGTTGACATCAATGACAACATAATACTAATTTAATCATATCCCATATCTAATTAGAAACTTCTCAGTGATCTTGCAATCACAGATCCTTCAATCAGATTCCAAATCAGTTGTAGTCCAAGAGGAAGTTGATGAGCAATAAAGTGTATGATCACGAGGTTGGAGATAATGTTTGTTATGAAGATCAATGGCTAACAAAATTCAAAGAAAATCTAAGGGATGGAAACAAAATGTGTTACTGACACATCAGCCGAGGAAGGTTTAAGAGGCAAAACCAACGAAGGAGATTAAGTAGAAAAATCTGATGGATGAAAAGAAAATAGTTTACTTGTCTATTTAAGAGACTAGGGTTTCATTATGAAACTTATGCCAAAGGAAGGAGACTGCAGAGATATTGCATGAACAAGCTTCATGCATGCCTGATCAAATTGGTTAAGGAGAACCGAACTGTAGAGATTATCGAGTGTCAGAAAGCTATAACCAAGAGATAGTAAGTTACTGAATATTGTTGAAACAAAATTGATATATTGATCAAAGGATTTGAATGAGTGTAATATAGATCTAAACATCTACAATAGAAGTTTTATTTTTATTAGATCACCTACTGTTATAGTTTAACCATTGTAAATAGATAAATCTCTTAATAGAGTGGACTTGAAAGTCTTGTAATGTCATTCATAGAGTGTACATTTGTTATCCTATCAACCCTATAGTGAATGTTGGTTGGATGATAACGTTTAGTGTTAAATCCTCTAACAAGGTCACACCTTATAGTGTGTTTGGTAACCTTTAATAGGGTTGGGTCTTCACCGACCTCACTTTAGAAGAGTTAACAATTTTTTGGGTTGCCAGTGCTAGGTGGTTTTTCCCTTTACAGGGTTTCCACGTTAAATATTTTGTGTTATGTGTTCATTGTGATGATTGTTTGTTGTCATACTTTACATGTTTCATATTGTATTTGGTCGATAATCATTATATGTTATTGACTGATAATCAATAAAAGCACAGACAGTATAGTATTTTATGTTACCTAGCTGCAAAAGTTTAAGTGATTCATTTTTGGATTATACATTTGATTTGGGACTGTGGCTAACTGATTCACCCCCCTCTTAGTTATTCTAACAATTGGTATTAGAGCATTTGGTTGCTTGGAATAGAGCTTTAAGGAATTCAACACAAAGATCAAAAAATGTATAAGAGGGAAGTGCCAAAGCTAAAGAAGGATAACTTCACAATATGGAAAAGCTGAATGAAGCTGCATGTATCTGGAATTGGGAATTCTAACCTCACTCTAATGGAGAATGGCTACCTTGCACCACCCACTAGACCTTTGAATCTTGATCAGTTAAGAGATAGACATGAGCATAATGTCACTATGATGGAGATTGATGCTACTCTAACAGATGTTGAATTTGAAGATATCAAAGGTTGTACTACTACTAAGCAAATGTGGGATAAAATTGCTCAAGTTTATAATGGTGATGAAAATGTCAAAAGATCTAGAGCTGAAAGTTTAAGAGGAAGATTCAATGATATGAAGATGAAAGAAGGTGAAAACATAGTGCAGTATAAAAATTGAATAAAGGAAGTTGTTGATGCAATTAGAGTATATGATGGTGTTATTGATGAAGACACTGAGGTAAGAAAAATTCTTAGAACCTTATTACTAGTTTATACAATCAGAATATCTGCAATCCATGAAATGAGGTCTACACCTGGTAATAATCTCACTCTTGATAATCTGATTGGTAAACTAACTACATTTGAGCTTAACAATTATGATAATAGTGTTGTACCAACTATTGAATATGCTTTCATGACTTCTCTGAAGATTGGTAAGTCTAGTATTAGACATGATGATAATGATAGCAATATTGATAATGACCTTGATGAACTTGAAGCTCTTATGGCCAGAAGATTACCTAAAGGTAGAGATAGATATAAGGGTAAATTACCTTTAGCATACTTTAACTGCAAAGAAGTTGGTCATATTGCTGCTAGATGTACACATAGGAAAGAAGATGATAGAAGCAAAGACTGATCTGGTGAAGGAAGCTATGGGAGAAGAAACAATAGAAGTTACTGACACTACAATAGAGACAACCGAGACAACAATGATAAAGGTAAAAAGGTATGTTACATTGCTGAAGAAGATGATACTGACACTGATTCAGATGATGATGCAGAAGTAGTATTTTCTACTATGAAGGATGATTCTAAGGAAGAAGGCATGTAGAAACAACACTAGTTTCTAAAGTTAATAAAAATGATACATGGATCATAGATAGTGGTTGTACACATCACATGACTGGTGATGAAGAAAAATTTGATCATCTTGAGCAATACAATGGAGGATCTGTAAAAATGGGTAATGATACACCTTGTACGGTTAGAGGAAAAGGATCACTAATGATAAATGATAGAATCAAATATGATAATGCTTATTAGGTAGAAGGACTAAACTATAATTTGTTAAGTGTGGCACAGCTGAACAATTCTAGACACCGAGTTGCTTTTGAGAGAAAGATAGTAAAGATATTTGATGATGGTGGAAAACTTATTGGAATAGGAGCACAATCAAAAGGTAGTCTATTTTATCTTAACAATGATGAGTCTTCTTATTTAATGATGAAAAATGAGGATGCATGGTTGTGGCATAAAAGGTTATGTCATAAATTTTGATAACATGATTAAGATCAGTAAAAAGAAAAAGGTTAGAGGTCTGCCTAAATTAACAAAGCCCGATCATGTTATGTATCATGAATGTCAGAAAGGTAAAATGACAAAATCTAGTTTCAAAAGAAAAGATTATTCAACAAAGAAAATACCTGAGTTAGTTCACACTGACCTATGTGGTCCCATGAGAACTCAGAGTTACTATGGAGATAGATATTTCATTCTTTTTGTTGATGATTACACTAGATTAATGAATGTCATGTTCTTGAAGGAAAAATTAGAGGCATTTAAGATGTTCAAGTGGTATAAAGAAAAAGTAGAGAAAGAGACTAGTAAAGAATTGAAATGCTTGAGATCTGACAAAGGTGGTGAATTTATTTCTGATGAATTTACTAACTATTGTAATGAGCATGGTATTAAAAGATAGGTCTCTACACTGAGGACCCCTCAGCAGAATGGAATTGCTAAAAGGAGGACTAGGTCAATTGTTGACTATGCAAGGACATTGATGATAAAAAAGAATGTAGCTTAGACATACTAGAGAGAGGCTGTTAGCATAGCTGTTTATGTATTGAACCAAGTAGAACTAAAGAAGGACACTAACAAAACACCCTATGAGTTATCGTTTGGCCAGAAACCCACTGGAAGTTATTTCAAAAAATTTGGAAGTAAATGCTTTATTCTAAAAGATGAAAGAAATGGAAAGTTTGACTCAAAAGGTGATGAAGGGATATTTCTTGGATATTCCACTAAAAGCAAACCATACAAGTGTCTAAATAGAGTTACTAATAAAATGATTGAAAGTACTAATGTCAGGGTTGATGAGTTTGATGATAAGAATGCAGAAGAAAGCAAAAAGGAACTGGAAGACTACTGTAGATTCACTTACATTGAACAACTAGAATATCTACCAAAGCCATAGACTATGACAACTGGTCAGTAGGAAAACAACACTGAGGAACAGGGAAGAGAAACCAACAAGTAGGAAGGACCTTTCGAGCAAGAAAATGAACCTACACAAGATGAACAATAGAGAAGAGATCAAGTACTGGCAAGATTTGTTAGGAGACATCATCCTGAGATCCAGATCATTGGAGATAGACAAGTTGGCATGATGACAAGGAGTAAGATGAGATAAGGTACATGTTTAGTTTGTGAATATGAATCGAAGAATGTAAAAGTTGCATTGGAAAATGAAGAATGGATTAATGCAATGAATGAAGAAATAGAATAGATAGAGAAAAACAAGACATGGACTTTAGTACCTAGACCAAAGGATAAGAATGTTGTCAGTACTAAATAGATATTCAGAAATAAGCTAAATGAAAATGGAGAAGTAATAAGGAACAAAGCTAGATCGGTATGCAAGGGATATGAAAAAGAGGAAGGAATTGATTATGGTGAGACCTTTGCACCTATTGCTAGATTAGAAGGATTCAGAATGTTACATGCATATGCTACACACAAAAAGTTCAAAGTTTACCAAATGGATGTTAAATCTACTTTTCTGAATGGGATACTTGAAGAAGTCTACAAAGAACAACCAAAAGGGTTCATGGATCTAGAAAATAAAGATATGGTATGTAGATTACATAAAGCTTTATATGGTTTGAAGAAAGCACATAGAGCCTGGTATGAAAGGCTGCATAATTATTTGCTGAGTACTGAATTTGTTAGAACTAGTGAGAATAACAATTTGTATATGAAAGGAAATTCAGATGATACTATTTTCATTGCTAAAATATTTGTGGATGACATAATATTTGGAGGACAAGATCATATCTGTAAATCTTTTACTGATGAGATGAGAAAAGAGTTTGAAATGTCCATGTTTGGAGAGATTAAGTTATTTCTAGGCTTACAGGTTATTCAGCAGAAGGATGGTATATTCATCACACAATCCAAATATATCAAGGAAGTACCGAGAACATTTGGCATAGAGGATGCTAAAACTGTTGGAACACTGATGGCTACCAGATGTAAACTGACCAAGGAAGATGAAACTATAGAGGTAAACCAGACACTGTATTGATCAATGATTGGTAAGTTGATGTATGTAGTTCATAGTAGACCTGATATAGCACATGTTGTTGGGATAGTTGCTAGATTTTCTACAAGTCCTAGAGAGTCACACATGGTTGCTACAAAGAGAATCCTAAGATACCTGAAGAAAACAAAGGATTATAGATTATGGTATCCAAAGGAAGGAAAGTTTGAACTCAAAGTCTACACCGATGCAAAATAGGTTGGAAATATAGATGACAGAAAGAGTACCACTAGAGGAGCATTTTTTTTTGGTGAAAGACTTGTTACATGGACAAGTAAGAAACAACCTTGTATTTCTCAATCCACTGTCGATGTAGAGTATGTTGCTACTGCTAAAAAGTGTTCAAATATTGCATATATCAAGCAAGTGTTGGAAGGTATGAATGAGGTAATCACTGAGTTGGTGATTATATATTGTGACAACACTAGTGCAACTAATATTTCAAAGAATATAGTGATGCACTCTAAAATGAAGCACATATCCATTAAGTATCACTACTTAAAAGAACAAGTACATGAGAAGCAAGTCAGATTAGAATTTGTTACATCAAAAGAACAACTTGCAGACATATTTACCAAGCCTCTACTGAAGGAAACTTTTGAATATTTGAGGACTAGACTTGGGGTCCATCCCCTATCTACTGGTCACTAATGTGATCTAGAGGTTGCATCAACCTAATCTTATAAGAAGATCATTCATGTTGATGCAGCATAGTTCACACTTTGGATTTTGTCTAAAGTTGTGAAAGGTTTGAAGAACTGGAATAGATTTTCATAATAGTATACAGAGATACAGTAAAAAAATCAAACAATAGAGAGTGACATGGCTACTATAGAGCTATATGTTTATGTGTTTCTTTGGAATTTTTGTCAAAGGGAGAGATAAACAATATGATAACTGAGGAGAACACTAAAACATCTATCAAAGGGAGAGAGAACTGAAATGAAAGGGAGAGATAAACTGAATAAGTCAGGGAGAGCATTGAAGATCAGTTGATGAGAACAAAAGAAGGAATTTGAGAGCTACAAAGATCTTATCTATAGAAGATAGTCTGCACTTACAATGTTGTTAAGTAATGTGGTGATTAAACATATTAAGCTAGGGAGAGCTTATACCGAGTTACAACATTTTTTTATAGAGTTGTAGAATATATGTTTGGTATGTGTATGGTACACTTCATATTGCTTGAGTTTACATCAATGCCAAAGGGAGAGATTGATGATCTACAACTAATTTAGAACCTAATTGAAGATCAGTGATTAGAGATCATTGAGTTGTTGATTAGATATGTAAGATGATTAAATCAGTAATGTGTTGTCATTGATGTCAACTAGTTTTGACAACACTTATCTTGTAAGTTACAAATAGCTAAACATCTGTAGAAAGGAGAAAAAGAGATGAAGAACATATATATCTACATAAGAAAGATGAATATGACAAATGAGGATAAGAAATACATTGGGTAACTTATTGATGAGTCTATGACCTTATGTTATTGACTCGATTATGTTGCATTCATCTATGATGAGGAAAATAACATAAAAGACACAAGGAAGTGTGGTCTATTAATGAAGCATTCTAGTACACACTAAGTAGTGTAGTGTATACCGAGCACAATATAAACTGAGCTTGTGTTCACTGACACATTTCTTTGTTAACCGACCAGGAAGAAAGGAACTAAATGATTAGTTTAGCTGATGGAAGTTGATGAGCAATAAAGTGTATGATCACGAGGTTGGAGATAATGTCTATTACAAAGATCAATGACTAACAAAATTTGAAGAAGATCTAAGTGATGGAAACAAAACATGTTACTAACACATCAGTCGAGGAAGGTTTAAGTGGAAAAACCAACGAAGGAGATTAAGAGAAAAAATCTGATGGATGAGAAGAAAATGGTTTACTTGTCTATTTAAGAGACTAGGGTTTCATTATGAAACTTATGCCAGAGGAAAGAGACTATAGAGATATCACATGAAAAATCTTCATGCATGCTTGATCAGACTAGTTAAGAAGAACCAAACTGCAAAGATTACCGAGCGTCAGAAAGCTATAACCGAGAGATAGTAAGTTACTGAATATTGTTGATACAAAATTGATATATTGATCAGAGGATTTGAATGAGCATAATATAGATATGAAAATCTGAAATAGAAGTTGTATTTTTATCAGATCACCTACTATTATATTTTAACCATTGTAAATAGATAAATCTCTTCATAGAGTGGACTTGAAAGTCTTGTAATGTCATTCATAGAGTGTACATTTGTTATCCTATCAACCCCATAGTGAATGTTGGTTGGACAATAATGGTTAGTGTTAAATCCTCTAACAAGGTCACACCTTATAGTGTGTTTTGTAACCTTTAACAGGGTTGGGTCTTCACCAACCTCACTTTAGAAGAGTGAACAATTTTTTGGGTTGTCGGTCCCATGTGGTTTTTCCCTTTACAGGGTTTCCACATTAAATATTTTATGTTATGTGTTGACTATGATGATTTTTGGTTATCATACTTTACATGTTGTATATTTGATTTGGTCGGTAATCACTATAAGTTATTAACTGGTAATCAGTAAAAGTACAGACAGTTTACTATTTTATGTTACTGAGATGCAGAAGTTTGTGTAACTTGTTTTCAGATATACATTTTGTATTTGGGACTATAGATAACTGATTCACCCCCCTCTTAGTTATTCTAACAAATGACGGTTCAAATTCCCTTGTTGGATGCCCTTAAAGAAGTCCCAATTTATAATAAGGCAATCAAAGAAGCATGTATTAAGCAACCAGGAAGGAAGAAGAAAGACCCTAATATTGTCCATGTTCTTGGGCATCTTTCTGATCTAATGTTAAGCAAATTTTTAATGCCTAAGTACTCTAATCTAAGAAGCCCATTGGTCACTGTTCATATTAATGGAATACAAATATAGAATGTCTTGATTGACCTAGGAGAATCCATCAATTTCATGACTAGGGAAGTTTTGTTGTGGCTTAGCATTATTGGTTTAAGGGATACACCTACAATACTCTAGCTAGCTGAAAATTCCATTGTTAAGCCAAATGGAATGGTAGAAGACATCATTGTAACACTTGATTCCTTGGATTACCCTTCAGATTTCATAGTCTTGTCCCCTAAAGCCACTCTAGGAGGATATCTATTAATTCTAGGATGACCTTGGCTAGCCATAGTTGATGCTTGCATTGCATGTTGCTCAGGAAAAATGACCATATTAGATGGGATTAAAACCAAGAAACTAACTTTGTATTCTCTAGCAAAACCCCAAGTAGAGCTTGGCCAAGTTGTCTAGCTAGTTTTAGGTGATGCTTCCCTTCAAGTAAATTCAATGCAATAGCTCATGGTTATTGAAAGAGATCCATTCATGGTCTCACACAAAGAAGATGACATACTAGAAATAATTCTCACTAACTAATATGGCTCTAAAGCATCTTCTTGTGTTGTCCCTAATTGTTCCCTCCAAACCATACTCCCTAATCAAACCTCACCTCATTTTCCTGTAGCATTTGATTATCTCCATACCTTGTTACCTCATGAGATAAAGTCACCATCATTTGCAAAAATTATGATGTTGGATAAAGTAAAAAGAGTTGAAATTTTCTTAGGTAAGAAGTTGAATGTCAATAAAAATCTCACTACATCTTAGATGACCTGTCTTCTCAAACTTTTGCAAGGGGTTAGACCCTAAGCTTTGTACCCATAGAATCTACATAAGTCCTAAGTGCAAGCCAATTAGATAAGCCCATAGAAGAATTAATCCTACTTTGAGAGATATAGTGAAGATAGAGTTACAAAAACTCCTTAGTGTTGGTTTCATATATCACATTTCTTATAGCCAGTGGGTTTCTCCTCTAGTGATTATTCCAAAGAAAGGTGGGAAATGGAGAGTTTGTGTGGACTATAGAGATCTTAACAAAGATACTAAAAAAGATCACTTTCCATCATCTTTCATTGACCAAGTACTTGATAATCTTGCTGGCAAAAAGTATTTTTCATTTCTAGATAGCTTCAGTGGCTATAACCAAATCCATATATCAATAGAAGACAAGGATAAGACAATGTTCACCTATCCATGGGAATATTTTCTTATTCAGTGTTTCCATTTGGGTTGTGCAACACACCTCCTACTTTCTAGAAAGCAGTACTTGGTATCTTCACTGACATTTCTGCTGACTATTTTGAAATATATATGGGTGACTTCACTACATATGGATCTACATTTGAGGAAGTGCAAGCTAACTTGGAGAAGGTTCTCAAGAGATGCCAGGGATACAAGCTCTCCCTTAACAATGAGAAGTGTTACATGATGATGGAGGAGGGAGTTGTCTTAGGACACTACCTTTCATCCTTTGGTATCCAGTTTGACCCTACAAAGATTGTAGTCATCAACACACTTTCAACGCCATTCAAGCAGAAGGATGTCAGGAGTTTTTTTGGTCATGCTGATTCCTATAGGAGATTCATCAAGGACTTTAGCCAAATTGTAGCACCTTTGTATAACTTGCTAAAGAAGGAAGCCAAGTTTGAATGGATAGATGACTATGAATTATCATTTCAATAGCTAAAAGATGTTCTGAAAAAGACACCTATCCTTAGAGGACCTAACTAGAAGCTCCCATTTCACATTCACACTGATAAATTTGACTATGCCATTGGAGAAATCTTAGGACAAAAGGAAAGTATAGTTGAGCATGCTATTTATTATATTAGTAAAAACTTGCAAGGTGCTTAACTAAACTATATTGTCATTGAAAAAGAACTGCTAGCAGTCATCTATGCTCTCAACAAATTCAAGCACTACATAACTGGTTATGAAGTATTTGTATACACTGATCATTTAGCCATCAAATACTTGATGAACAAGCTTTCCATCACAGGAAAATTAGCATGATGGTTACTCCTTATGCAGGAGTTTGATGTGAAAATCATTGATAAACTAGACAAGGCTAATGTGGTGGCTAATTTCTTATCCATATTGCAAGTACTAGATGATCCTGCAGAAATTGATGATAACTTCCCTGATGAGCACTTGTCCTCTATTGATTCTTTAAACCCATGGTATGCAGACATATCAAACTACCTTGCTATAGGAGGACACCACCTCATTTCTCTCCTAAAGAATGCTGAATTTTGGTTGAGAAAAGTTTCAACTTGTCATGGATCTTAGGCTTTATATTTTACAAAGGTCCTGACAAGGTCACCAAAAGATGTGTTCAAGAGGATGAGACTTATGGCATTCTGAGGGCTTTTCATGATGAGCTGTGTGGAGGCCATTTTGCAGTGAAGAGGACAACATACAAAATTTTGACAAGATACTATTGACCTACTTTTCATAAGGATGTAGCAAAGCATACAAGGTACTATGATAGATGCCAGTGCATGGGGTGCCCAACAAAGTCAGATGAAATGCCCTTGTAGCCTTAGGTGGTGGTGACACCATTTGACAAATGGGGTATCAATTTTGTGGGACCCATCTGTGTGTGAATTTTGTACCTATTTTGTGGAACACAACACTTCAGTAAAACATTAGAGGTTAGCTGAAATTGAAATCATGCAAGTAATTGAAAAACTAAACTAAACAGGCAATTTACTACCTTCTAGTAGATGCGAGTATGTATTCTCAGATTATACCCAGATTAGTGACCTTGACGACACCTAAATGAAGGATTTGAATGCAAAATCTAGATATGAAATGATGCAATTAATCTTTTTTTTTTTTGTATTTTCTGTCCAATTATGATGATAAATGATATGAAACTATTCTATATGAAAACTTGATTTAACAGTGATATGCTAATCTAGAAATGAAATTCTAATATGATATGCTAAAATATGAATGATCTCACAAAGTTGTTTGATTTGCAAAAGAAGCTCCAATTCTTCAGACACCAATTCGCCAGCATAAGTTTGCACAATTATGAGATGATTTGAGATGAGCTGAGCCTTGATTTTATAGAAATCCAAGGCTTTGAGGATGCATGGAAAAAGTCATAAATCACTCAAATAACTCAGGTTGATTTTTGAGTTATTTTTAAATAAAGGATAATTTAACTCACAAAAACATGCAAAAGCAGAGTTTAACTCCAAATAGAGTTTAGCTTTAATTGATAATTGATAGTTGTCTACTTTTCTAATTGTGCATGTTTTATTTATGAATTAATTTAATAATAAAGTGATTTATTTCCAACTTAACTGATTTTAAAAAATAAAACAATTGATTTATGGGTTAATCAATTATTTTTCAAACTTTTATTCAAAAATAATATTATTAAAAATTGACAACTTGCTTTAATTAATTAAATAAGAATTTAATCAATTATTCATAAGATTTTGGATTTATTTTCAAAATTAAATAACACAATTTATGAATAAATAGAATTAACTTCAATTAAACAATTAAGTGGTAGAATTAAATCTGATTAATTAAATATTGAGAATATTCAATTAATCAAACTTTTAGAATAAATAGGATTTATCGCCAAATAATCATTAAATTAAAGATAATTATGATAATTAGGAATATTACTAGGAATATTCTCCGATGCAGAATTTGAGATAATCAATTAGGATTTGATAATGTTTAGATGTGCCTTAGGTTAGGACTTCGATGTCGATTTTGTTCGATTTGATGAAATAAGAGGTTAATGAACCTATAGCCCATTTTTGGGGTATTACATTTTGCCCCTCTTTGAATTGTTGTGCGAAGAACAGTGGTTCAAAGATAGTCTGTGTATGATGTTGAAACTAAATTTTGAAATTGATATTGATATGAGACAAAAGCTTATTGAAATTGATATGAAGTTAATAGGTCTTGAATCACCAAAGATAATGTTAACTATAACAACGATGAACCAATGAAACAAAGGCCTCAAAATGCCTGATTCTTAACCTTATGATTGCGAAGAAGTGAGTGACCGATTCTAGACTCGATTGTTCTTAGAAGAATCACATAGGTATCACATTTGAACCCTTCAGTTACCGAAGAACCAAGGAAATAACACTAATGAACCAATGGTTATGAAAAACTGATATAGTTTACAAGATTAGAAGAATATCAGATTGATATGGATCTCAATGAATCTGATATGCCCCAAGCGATGATAGATTTTGCCCTGAGCAATGAGTACTTTTTGATGAATGAACAGCTAGACATGGTTGTTGTCTTGATTACTGAGGAAAGATATGATTTCAAATTTAGATTGCATACTTTGAATGATGTGCAATACCATGCCCCCTTCGAGATAAAAATTGAAATCTGACAAGGAAAGTCAACATTGATAGTTTAGAAGCATGCTAATTGATTTGAGAAGTGGGTACACACGTTCGAGAATGCATTCTGCATTGTTTGGAGGTCCTGGAGACCAAGTTTGACTAGGTTTGACCATGATTTTACCATGAGTTGACCATGGTTGACCAAGTTGAAATTTTGATAGTTTGATGTAAGATAGTCAGTTAAGTTGAATTCTAGATTTCTGTGATGATTGAAGGTTGATTATGCAAGTATTTAATAATATAAACGACCTCAGATTTTGATTTTCATCCTGAAAAAGGATTCTACTTGCTGTTTCATTGGAGGAACCTTCGTGTGAGATTCAGCTCTTATTAGATTTGAAGATGCGATTTGAAGAATTGTTTAAGCATTGAAGTTCATTTAGCCATTGTGAGATCATGCAAACATGCAAAATGTGAAGAGACATGCATACTGAAATGTAACCTAAAACCTAGGACCTACTCACTGATCATATGTCAATTTGTTATCATCATTGAACTTTTAGGTAACCAGATAAATCAATACAATGCCCACTAGCTATAAAACCATAGACATATGAATATCGATTTGTATGCGCAAGAATCAATACAACATCCACTGGTCAACAACCATGGATATATGAATATTGATTTTGTTTTCAGAATGTTAGATTAGATATAAGCACCAAGGCACAAATGCCAGGATGACCTGAATATCATGTCCATTTTGATATAGCAATTTGTATAAGCATCGAAATATAAACTTCGTGATGACCTGAATACGCCTTGCATTTCAAACACATCAAACAATCAAAAGATCATTCTAAATCCAATGTGAATTACCCGTAGTGACCCTTTATCATTCACATCCTTAGGTAAGATCACATTTCACAATAGGAGAAAGAACTCACTCAAAAAGACAATAGTTAGATCAAACTTCCTTGAATTTTCTAGGTATCAATGGTCGAGGTATGCATGGCCATCCAATTCAAGATAGAGGCTCTTACAGTCGGACACCATTTCAATCCAGAATTTTTAAAGTTGTTAGATTTTCACATACAAGCAAAAGACAAAGAAAAGATTATGCCCCCAGTCATCACTCCCTAAATCCTGTAAAGGACATCATTGAAGAGCTCAAAAGGACATAATATGAAAAAATCTAAATGTGAATCAGTAAGCATACAAGGAGATAAAAGCATGAAAATGCATAGATTGTTTTCAGTTTGTGTTTGATGTTTGATTGTGTTGTTGTAGATGCAAAATCTTTTCTAGAGACAAGACAGCATAACTGACTCAAATGAAGCTTCAAAGGACTCTTACTGGATATAAAACGTCTAAAGCATACTGGAGACTATAGGATATGACATTGATTGCCCCCAAGTTTTAAGCATTGATAGGATACAGATGATTGAGCTGATTGGTGTACAAACTGACTTATTGGAAATAAATTGGGAGATATGTACAAACTAAAGCAAGACTGAAAGCTGGGAAAGACCAAGATTGCACTGATAGATGGAGTGTTTTGAAACAAGTGGCACCTATTTGCCAAGTTTTCACCATCTTGGTAGAGATTCTATTTTTGCTACCAAGGCGCCTATTTCCAGGTTTTCACCAAGGCACTTTTTCTTTTTCTCATTTTTTCAATTTTTTTGTACTTTTGATAGTTTTTTATTTTTTTTGTGAATCATCAAGGTGCCTATTGCTAGGTTTTCACCAAGATGTTCATTTTTTTAGGACTTTTTTTTATTTTGATAATTTTTTCAAGACATTTCACCATAGACTGAATGCTTTAGGCATAGAATTTTTTTAGATGGAGAATGTTGATTGGTTCTCAGAGCTATTCTCCTTTAGTCATTGAGAGTTGATAGGCACCGGAGCTAAAAGTAGTAGTGATTACAAAGGGACCCAACCAGTTGGGTTCAAACTTCCCCTTGTGTTCTTTATGTGATTGATTTTTAAGATTTTCTCTCAAGACTAGATCACCAACCTGAAATTCTCTATGTCTGACTTTCTTGTTGTAGCCTCTAGACATTCTCTTCTGATATACTCTAAGATTATCATACACTACTTTTCTATGCTCATCTAGTAGCTCAAGTTCTTGCCACCTAGACACTCTGTAGTCATCATCAGTTACTAGACCATGCATTCTAATTCTTAGTGATGGGATTTCAACCTCAATAGGTAGTACCGCTTCAGACCCATAAACTAAAGTGAAAGGTGTAGCCCCAGTAAGCATTCTAATACTTGTTCTGATACTGGTTCTAATACTTGTTCTGATACTTGTTCTGATACTTGTTCTGATACTGGTTCTGATACTGGTTCTGATACTTGTTCTGATACTTGGTATACTTGATAGCATCTTTTTCCATTGCAAACTCCCAAGCAAAATCATATCATACAATCCCAATGTCTAGCAAGGTGGAGAACAAGAGGGACTGGCAAGCTGGTGGAAGAGATGGAATGAAAGATAATGAAGGAAAGAAATCCTCAAGGGAAAACTCCTCAAGAATACTCAAGCTAGGGAAAAATTGTCATGTAAAAGCACTTCTGGATAAACAATGAAAGGCTAGCATAGGATAAGTCACAAAAGTGTAATGCCAAAGAAGGGCAGGATGTAGTCCAAAAGAGTAGACATGTTAAGAGGTTTCAAAGCATTGTGTTCTACTCTCTTTTTTTTTCTTTCTTTTAGATCAAGACCAAAGGGGAAAAGGATAGCGATAGGAGAAAATGAATGGAGGAAGATAGACATGAAGGCTAAATAGGAAGGGAATGAAAGCAAGATCATCATAAGATAGCTCACAAAATAGCCAAATATTCGTGTATAGATCAACATTGTCAAGATCAAAGAGAGAAGATGGAATGGATGAAATATGTAGAAGAACTATGCATGATGCCTAATTGTCAGGTTTTCATCATGGTACTTATCCAAGGTGCCACAAGGGAGTGGTTTTCACCATAGGATGAATTTATTTCTCTTTACTTTTTCTACCAAGGTGCTTGTTTCCATGTTTTCACAAAGGCACTTTTCAATTTTTTTATTATTTTTTTTCTCTATTTTTCTTTTTTTTCTCTTTTTTGGAAGAAGGCAAGATTTTTAGATAATGCTCCTTGAAAGGATAAACCATGATATGCCAAGGATTCAAATGATATGCTCAAAGATGCTGATAAGGAAAGGAATATGGAAGAGAAAAATGGAGGATAGGGTTTTATGTAAAGCGAGTGAGGTTGGAAGATAGGAGGAATAGACAAATGAGAAAAAAGGATAGAAGGTAGAAGGATAATGAATGGAAGGATTGTGAAAGGGTAGATAGAAAGGAAGGCAATATCAACATCAACACACACCTTGAAGGGTGGTGAGAGGATGGAGGAAATGTGAATGAAGGAATACATGAAGGAATATGGTGAATGGATAGTAGAGGTTGTGGTTTAGGCACATGGAATGGAAGAATATTTTTGGAAGAAGATGAGGTGGAAGTCTTTGGAAGCTTGAATGTCAACTTTGCTTTTTTCTCAAAACCAAACTCTTTCAAGAGAGACTTTGGAATCCATACAGCCATAGGCTTTTCATTTCTTTTTGATGATCTAGAGATAATATCTTTAATGATGGATTTTGGAACCCATACTTGTCTTGTAGTTTTTTTCTTAGATATCTCTTTTGACTTTATGCTTCCATGTTGATTAAAGGAGACATGGTGATCTTCTCTTTTTGATGGATTCTTATATTGCTTCTTTTTCTTGTATTGAACATGCAAGTTACTTTCAAAGAACTTGGGACTTGTGGAAGAAGGAGGATATGACTGGTTTAAATGGGTGGGTGGGTGAAAAAGATTCAAGGGTATGCATCTATGTTGATCTTGAGGAAAGATGGGGGATGGAGGGATGTAAGGACCCAAGATGGATGTCAAATTAGGAGAGTTAGGAGGGGAAAGTGAAGGGACATAAGGACCCAAGATGGAAGGTAGACATGAAGCTATTAGTATTGGTGGAGGAGGTCCAAGGATGGACATGGAAGATACAAAAGGATAATCAATAAGTTCATCAACATCTATATGAAAACCAAGGATATTAGCATCTTTAGAGTGAGCATTAGCATTTTCAATAGAATCGTGGACATCTTGAATATGAGCACCTTCTTTGATAGGATTGTTCAAAGCTTGCAAAGACTTAGGAAGAGTAGAAAGTGGAAATGAACATTGAGTGGTAGAATAAGAAGATGGAAGGCTTTGATCTTGAAAAGGATCTTTGGATAGCATAAGCACATAATTTTTCTCTTGATTTTCAATAGGCTTAACATTGGAAGTAACAACACCATTTTTACCAACCTTAATGGAAGTATCATCTTTGGAAATTGGAAGTGTAGTAAGGTTATTTTGATTGTCAATAAGCTCAACAGTGTAAGTAGCATCATGATCTTGCTTAGGAGAAGACTTAAGACATGATGGAATGCATGTGAAAGGGTGTTTAAGATCAAAAGAACCCTGAAGTGGATAAGAGACATTGTGAAAAGGAGTGGATGACATGGAGGTTTCTTGATCTTGATCTTTCTTTATGTTCTTTTCTTTATCATTTTTAGAGTCCTCTTGACATGGAGCCACTTCTAAGGACAAGGAAGCATGTTGGGATTGTATGGAAGACTTTGGAAGAGATGGTGAAGGACTAGCTAAAGTGAGAATTATAGCATATAAAGGATTAGGTATTTAGGTTTAGCATTATTGAAAGTATGTGTAGCTAAGTGAAGGTTAGCTTGAATTTCTTTAAGAGGTATCCCTTGAGGATAACAATAGGAAACCACATAAAAAGTATTAGGACCTTTGGTGGATGAAGGACTTGTGAAAGATTTTATAGGCTTGGAAGCTTTAGGAAATGTATGGGTATTGGAGGAAGTAGGGGATGGAAGGGAACCATCACAAGACAAAGGTTCAACATTAACATGATCTTTCTTGAGAGTATAATCTTTATCTTTAGCATGAGATTTCTTAGAGGAGAGATCCTTATAGTATTGACATTTATAATCAGCTCAGTAAGTTTTCTCTTCCTCAATAAAAGTAGATGTATCATCTAGGTATTGTTCATAGCAATCATCAAAGTCTCTTTCAAAATTAGAATCATATGGATCACCATCACGATCTATCCAATGTGACATCCCATTTCCAATAAGCCCGAGCACATGGTGAGGAGGACTCTTAGGAATAGAGGTGTCATAGGTATCACTATATTGTCCCTCATCATAGTCATCTTAGTCTTCAAAGATGGGTGTGTCACTCTCCGTGGAAGAAGTATCAAAAGGATTATCATGTTTCTCATATTCTGTCTGAGGGCATGGTGACATGTACAAGTCTTTATCAAATTGAAACGGGCATAGAGCTTCCATGGAGATCTCTTTAGGTTCCTTTTCTTTCTCAAGTTTGTTAAGTTTGACTTGCATGGCATGCATCTGTTTCATCATAGTTGTGATTAAAATTTCTTCCTCGTGTGTACTGATTCTTTGAGACATGTTAGGAGTTTTAGGACTCCTTGGAATAGATTGATGTAGAGTTTGTTGATTAACTCCTTGAATTGATGGAGGAGGAATGTAACCATTTTTTAATCAAAAGTTGCCAAGATCATCATCTTCGTAAAGACTAGAATTGTAGAGTTGTTCAAGAGTTGGACCCTGCATATGAGTCAAAGGTAAGGTATGAGATGCTTCGACTGATTTCTTGTGTGAGGAAGCTCTAGTTTCCACCATTAACCTTGGGTGAAACAAAAGAATAGGATGAAGACAACTGAAGAAAGATTTGATTCAAAAAGATCAAATGATGCAACCTTGTCAAGGTTTGGTTGATAGAAGCTTGGATTAGACATAAATGAAGGAGACTATGCCTTGGATGTATGGGTAGATTCCCAAAAGATAGTGGACATGAGTTCACCACACTTAGCCATTTTGATGATTGATTGAAGATTGATAGTGATGCAGGAGCATCCTAGGTGTGAGAGCAATCTTGCATCACCCAAAAAAAAATATTTCTATTTTTATATTCAATAAGGGCTATTTTGTGCAGAGCTGCTATTTATGGAAAGTTACTATTTTTGGTAATTTTTGTATGTGCTCAGAATGATCTGATTTCTTTCTTGGAGGTTCATTTTGGTCATATAAGTCTGCCAGTAAAGTTTCATTACCAAATCAAGTGTATATTGGAAGATATTGAAGATTTTCAGTATTGGCAGCAGGGTACAGAAACTTTGAACTCAGTTTTGAAGGCTTTAGAGGCCTCGGATGAGGTTGAAAATTTGGGTGATGGGTGCTTGTGCAAGTCAAGCCTATAAAGTGCTTTGTGGC
This sequence comes from Chamaecyparis obtusa, assembly GCA_027943335.1. Taxonomy (NCBI): domain Eukaryota; kingdom Viridiplantae; phylum Streptophyta; class Pinopsida; order Cupressales; family Cupressaceae; genus Chamaecyparis; species Chamaecyparis obtusa. The sequence continues at coordinate 142,064 of BSBK01005564.1, read as the reverse complement.
ATTTCCAAAATGGGGTTATAATAGCCGATCGGGTCAATTGGTGATGACTTATGGTCTTCGGAAGTTGGGCCACCTGAAATGGCGAAAAATAATTTTCTTCAAAATTTCTGTTCAGGTTTCAAAGGTTATCTTGAGCCAAATATGATGTAATAAAATGTAAAATAAAATAATTCTAAGTTTGGTCGGCCTTATTGGCTAAAATTCTGGAACCTTCCCAGGCGGTGGAAAATTGCCTATATAAGGAAGGCTGTATTATTGTCTTAGGTAGTTCAGAATAGTTCTAGGTAGTAGATTCAAGGCTTTGTCCTATAGAATATTGTAAGGGAATGCCCATGTGGCTTTGCATATTTTAATTCTGAAAGTTTGTAATTTCACATTTGTGGAGATAATAAGAAGCTAATTTTTTGTTCTTGCATATTATTGTTGTTGTTGCTCTATTTCTATTATGTGTTTGTGGTATTAAGGGGAGCACCCTTCATCAGGTGGTATCAGAGTAGGAGTTATTGAGTGTGTAAATAGATTGCCGACTGTGAGGTAGTTTGCATCAGGACCATGGTTAGGGTTTCAACGCGCATCGCAAAAATGCCTCCATGAAGAGAACGTGGCAGAAGAGTTGGTGCTGTGACACCTGAGGTTAGAGAGCTGCAGAGACAAGTGCGAGCATTGCAAGAAGAGATTCACAGAGGAATGAATCTTAATGTCAGAGATGAAAGCGAGGATGAAGCTGAAGAAGAATATCAAGAAGGAGAAGCTGAAATTGTGAACCAGGAGGAAGAAAGACTTTTTCGGGCAATTTTCAAGATTGGGAAAAGACCTAAGATTGAGGTTCCTACATTTTCTGGAAATCTTAACCTAGAGGAATTGATCGACTGGATCAATGAATGTGAGGAATATTTTGAGTATGAAGATGTTGAGGATCCTGATAGGGTCAAATTTGCGAAGGCCAGATTGAAAGGTCATGCGAAGATCTGGTGGCAAGAAATTCAATTGGAGCGAAATAAAAGAGGGAAAGATAAAATCACAAGATGGGATTGGATGGTGGATAAATTGAAGTGACAGTTCATTCCTATTGATTATGAGCTTGACCTACTAAAGAAAATGCAAAGTTTGAAGCAGGCAAGAAGATCTGTTCAGGAGTATACAAAGGAGTTCTATCGACTCCTCATCAGAATAGGCCATGCAGAAGCTGATAAGGAGAAAGTCGCCTAATACCTTAATGGGTTAAGGCCAAGCATTCAGGAGGAGTTGAATCTGGTTCGAATGAACAGTATTGAGGAGGCATACCAGTTTGCCCTAAAAGTAGAGGAAAAGCTGAACAAGAAGTTTGAGAGCAGATAAAATGGAAGAGGTCATGGTGGAAGATCTGGTGGACGATCATATGGTGGCCGAAATGAAGATCTGAAAAAGAAGGATGAGGCCAATAGCAGTCAGAATCAGAGAGGAAATAATTTTAATCATTTCCAAGATCAGAGTAATAGAGATCAGAGAGGAAGAGGCAGAGGAAAAGGATTTGGAAGATGAGGCTTTCGTGGAACATGTTTCCATTGTGGAGAAGAAGGTCATAGGGCATTTGAATGTCCTCAGTGCCAAGGCAAAATAGACAGGAGAGATGAAGGCTAGGCTAGAGTTGCACATGTAAATGAAAATGCTAGATCATCAAATTCTAAAGATGCTGAAAGAGGAGAAATGCTAATTAACAGAAGAGTCTTGGTAAGTGGCGAGAACGAACCTGAACAAAGGAGCCTGTTTCGCACTTGATGCAAGTGTGAGGGTAAATGCTGTGATGTGATTATCGATACTGGAAGCATTGACAATTTGGTGTCAGAAGAGATGGTGACAAAGTTGAAGCTCAAGAGATAGAAACACCCACATCCATATCGGATTGCCTGGGTGCAGGATGACCACAAGGTCATGGTCAGTGAACAGTGCCTGGTAAAGTTCAAGATGGGTGGGTACCAAGATGAGGTACTATGTGATATCATCTCTATGGATGCATGTCATATGTTGTTGGGTAGACCGTGGTAGTTTGACAGGTGTGTTGTACATGATGGTTGTGCGAATACCTATTTACTGACAAAGGATGGAGTGCAACATAAGCTAAATCCATTGAAGGAGACTGAAGAAAAGGTATGTGGTAATGCAAGAATAACATTTGTTGATGGAAGAAAATTTCTAGATGGTATGAGGCATGAGCATGTGTGTTTTGCTTTAATTCCAAAATTTGGTAAAGAATAAGTAGAGGATGTACCTGTAGAGGTTGCAGATTTGTTGAATGAGTTTAGGGATATTGTATCTAATAATGTACCTGATGGATTACCACCGGTAAGGAAGATCAGTCATCAGATGGATTTGATTCCAGGAGCTAGTTTGCCAAACAAGGTAGCACACAGAATGACACCAGCAAAAAGTGAAGAGTTGAACAGACAAGTACACGAGTTATTGCAGAAGAGGTTGATTTGAGAGATTCTGAATCCCTGTGCTGTACCAGCAGTATTAGCACCAAAGAAGAATGGAGAGTGGAGGATGTGTATAGATTGCTGAGCAATAAACAAGATCACAATCAAGTATAGGTTTCCATTGCCATGAATGGATGATATTATGGATTGTTTGAGTAGAGCTGTGTATTTCTCAAAGATAGATCTAAAGAGTGGATATCACCAGATTCGGATCAGAGAAGGAGATGAATGGAAGACTACCTTCAAGACAAAGGAAGGACTGTATGAGTGGTTAGTCATGCCTTTTGGGCTAACCAATGCATCGAGCACTTTCATGCGGCTCATGAACAAGGTTCTGAAAGAATTTCTGGATAAGTTTGTCATTGTTTACCTAGATGATATTTTGATTTTTAGCAAGACATTGGAGGAACATATGATGCATATTCGTATGGTGTTTGAGAAGTTGAGAGATGAGAAATTGTTGATTAATTTGAAGAAGTGCAGTTTTGTGAAGAAAGAGTTAGTGTATTTGGGATTTGTAGTCTCAGCAGAAGGTCTAAAAATGGACCCAGAGAAGGTACAGGCTATCTTTGAATGGCCTACTCCAAGGAGTGCTACTGAGGTAAAATCTTTTCATGGTCTAGCTAGTTTTTATAGAAAGTTTATCAAAAAATTTAGCAATATTTTTGATCCCTTGACTGAGACAATGAGAGGGGATAGAAAAGAGTTTAAGTGGACTAAAGGGGCAGAAAAGAGTTTTCAATTGTTGAAACAAAAAGTTACAGAACAACCTATTTTAGCCCTTCCAAATTTTAATAAGGTGTTTCAAGTAGATTGTGATGCTAGTGGTACTGCAATAGGAGCTGTTATGAGCCAAGAAGGTAAACCTGTTGCATATTTTAGTGAGAAGTTAAATGATGCCAAGAGGAATTATTCTATTTATGATCAGGAATTTTATGCTATAGTTCAGGCATTAAAGAAGTGGAGACATTATCTGCTTCCTAAGGATTTTGTTTTGTATACTGATCATCAAGCTTTGCAATATTTGAATAGTCAAGGAAAGTTGAATCAGAGGCATTTGAAATGGGTTGAGTTTTTGCAGAGTTATACATTTGTTTTGAAACACAGGAGTGAAAGGTCTAACAAGGTTGCAGATGCTCTTAGTAGAAGGAAACTATTGCTGATAGAAATGCAGATTGAAGTGGTTGGGTTCAAGGAACTCAAGAATTTGTATCCAGAGGATCCTGATTTTGGTGAAGCTTGAAAAGCTTGTACAGAACCTGTTACTCTAGATAGGATGAAATAGTTGGATTTCATCATTTAGGATGATATGCTATTCAGAGGGAGTTAGTTGTGCATTCCCCAAAGCTCTATGAGGGAGAATCTCATCAAGGAGAAGCATAGCGGAGGATTGGCAAGAAATTTTGGTCGTGATAAAGCCCTTGCTTTGGTTAGTGAAAATTATTATTGGCCACAATTGCAACAAGATGTCAAGAATTTTGTACAGAGTTGCAGAGTATGTCAGATGGCGAAGGGAGTGAAGTAGAATACAGGGTTGTATCAGCCATTACCTGTACCAGAGAAGCCTTGGGAGGATATCAATATGGACTTTGTTCTTGGTTTACCGAGGACACAGCAGGGACATGATTCAATTTTTGTAGTAGTTGACAAATTTTTGAAGATGGCACATTTCATTCCCTGCAAGAAGACTAATGATGTTGTTCATGTAGTAGAATTATTTTTCAGAGAAGTGGTGAGACTACATGGTTTGCCAAAGACCATAGTTTCAGATCGAGATATTAAGTTTTTTGGATATTTTTTGCAGACATTGTGGAAGAAGTTGAAGATAGATTTGAAGTTCAGCTCATCACATCATCCATAGACTGATGGACAGACAGAGGTGGTGAATAGAAGTTTGAGAAATTTGCTGAGATGTTTGGTTGGAGATAAGCCAACAAGATGGGATTTGATTTTACCATAGGCAGAATTTGCATACAATAATTCTGTCAATAGGAGCACTGGTAAATCACCATTCCAGATTGTATATGGAAGTAGTCCAAGAAATGCATCTGAATTGAGAAAGATAGATAAAAGAGAAATAAGTAGTGCTGAAGCTAAGGATTTTGCAGAACACTTGAAGAACATCCATGAGGACGTGAGGAAGCATATTAACAAGATGAATACGTAGTATAAGGCTAAGGTAGATGAGAAAAGGAGGCATAAGGAATTTCAGGTTGGTGATGAAGTCATGGTTCATTTGCAGAAGGAGCGATTTCCGGTTGGTAGATATAACAAGTTGAAAATGAAGAAGTTTGGGCCATGTAAGATATTGAAGAAGCATGATTCAGGTAATGCATATGAGGTAGAATTACCTAGTGAGCTAAATATTTCACCAGTGTTTAACATTTTAGATTCGACAGAGTATCACAAAGGAGGTGTTGAAGATGAGGTTGCAGCAGCACAGTGGAGTATTCCAGCAACCAGTTCAGATATCAAGGAGATTGAAGACATGCTGGACAGTCGTGTTGGCAGAAGCACAAGGAACAGGACAGATGAAGAGTATTTGGTCAAATGGAAAGGATGACCTATTGAATATTCATCATGGCTAACAAAGGAGGAGGTTAACCGTCTTGGTTTTCCTTTGCACACCTGAGTCATGGCAGGGTCATTTCTCAAATTACCCCGGGTGTCTGATGCAGGAGCATCCTAGGTGTGAGAGAAATCTTGCATCACCCAAAAAAAAATATTTCTATTTTTATATTCAATAAGGGCTATTTTGTGTAGAGCTGCTATTTATGGAAAGTTACTATTTTTGGTAATTTTTGTATGTGCTCAAAATGATCTGATTTCTTTCTTGGAGGTTCATTTTGGTCATATAAGTCTTCCAGTAAAGTTTCATTGCCAGATCAAGTGTATATTGGAAGATATTGAAGATTTTTGCTATTGGCAGCAGGGTACAGAAACTTTGAACTCAATTTTGAAGGCTTTAGAGGCCTCAGATGAGGTCAAAAATTTGGGTGATGGGTGCTTGCGCGGGTCAAGCTGTAGAGTGCTTCGTGGAATTTCTGAAATGGGGTTATAATAGCCGATCGGGTCAACTGGTGATGACTTATGGTCTTCGGAAGTTGGGCCACCTGAAATGGCAGAAAATAATTTTCTTCAAAATTTTTGTTCGGGTTTCAAAGGTTATCTTGAGCTGACTATGATGTAATAAAATGTAAAATAAAATAATTCTAAGTTTGGTCAGCCTTATTGGCTAAAATTTTGGAACATTCCCAGGTGGTGGAAAATTACCTATATAAGGAAGGCTGTATTATTGTCTTAGGTAGTTTAGAATAGTTCTGGATAGTAGATCTGGGTATTGATTCAAGGCTTTGTCCTACAAAATATTGTAAGGGAATGCCCATGTGGCTTTGCATATTGTAATTCTGAAAGTTTGTAATTCTAGATTTGTGGAGATAATAAGAAGCCAATTTTCTGTTCTTGCATATTATTGTTGTTGTTTCTCTATTTCTGTTATGTGTTTGTGGTATTAAGGGGAGCACCCTTCATCAGATAGTTATGACAAGGTTTTGACACAAGATGATAAAGACTCAAATTGATTAAATAGAAGGTTAAATCAGATTCAAAAGACCACTTTAGGAAAATGATAGGATTCTCAATAGGTACTGCTCTATTCCTGACACAGTGATTTTTTCGACAGATTCTGAAAATAGGCTGAAAAAGCTAAGTATCTGACAATTTTGACAATTTTCTGACAACTTTTTAAAATTTTCCCAAACAACACTCTACGGACTCGTATAATAGTGGGTATGCTATGAAATGATAGTTGAAAAACTCATACAATAGTTGCAAAAACTCACATGACAGTTGCTAGTAGGATTTGACTTTTACAATTTGACTGGTAGAAAGACTCGTACGACACTAGGTTCTTTACCATATGATAGTTGGGTAGTCATGAAATGACATTTGATAAAAAATCGTATGACTTTCTGACCTCCTGAGATGACTTTTGACTCTAGAAAGGAATTTCACTTCAAATTTTGTAAATTTAGGGTTTTCAGTTTTGGATTGTTTGCAAATTTCAATGTCCAGATTTGAGGATTGTAACAGATTTGTTTGTTTTCAGTAACCAAACAGATAAGCAAGCACACAAAATAGAAACAAAGTGATTTCAAGCATGTCTAAAAACAATGAACAAGGGAAAAAGCAACCTTGCACATGAACAATCACGTGACTTATTTGTGCTAATCCTTAGAAGTGCTAATTGTGTATGTTCCAAAAAGTTTTGCATTACTGCACATATTCCTAGAAAATGTAAATTTGGCCTCACTAGCATTTTTAATAATGGTTTGACTCTATAACTTTTATGATCCAAGAGGGTGAACTCTAATCTAGGTGCACTGAGGTTTTGACACCGTCTGAGAACTTAATCTTCAGGATCTGCTAAGGAGATCTGACAACCCAATAAGAGACCACACCTGTGGAGATTTCTTCCAACAGGACATTTATATAGAGGTTGTCACTACTATGGTGAAAATGGCTATTACCGCTTGAGGTTCCATCAACATGGTTGACCCGATTAAGGGAATGTCCACTACAATTAAGCCTCTCTAAAGGTGACTCACAAGATATACCACATGGAGACTAGTTCTAGATTCAAGGATTTGGGTTTTTGGTACTATCCAGAAAGGAAGTAGAGCATAATCCCCTAGCCTTTTCACTTTTAACCCAAACAAAGCAAATAGATTAATCCGACATGCTAAGACCAAGATTATCTCACAAAGATCTATGATGTCAACCCCTTATGATCTATCAACCTCTCCGGAGAGAGAATGCCTTGATCAAAAGTTGAAAACACATGGATCTAGTGGAACGTGAGACTCCCTCAGTATCCTCCCTACCTACAAGGGTTCCTTCATTGAGAAGAGTTTCACTAGAAACCCACTCTCTCAAAAGCCACAAATAGTGTTCATAGGGCCTATTTATTATGTGTAACAAAGATGCTAAAAGAAAATCTATGTTCATTTTTTTAGAGCCCAAAATGAAGTCTGTGATATGAAAGCAAGAAAGGTCACACAAGCTTGACACAAGAGAGTTTGTTTTATGTCCCAAAATGAACTCTTATCAGTTGAGAAGATTACCTGAATTTCTCACAACATGCTTAGTATATTTTTACCTATTTTTAGTAATTCTTGCACTTTTTCCAATCAAAACTAGCAGGAGTTAATAAAAAATAGAGAATTTCAATTGTTAAGATTAGCCATTAGTTGAAATCTGAAAACCAAATCTGACAAATTGCCCTGAAAAATGAAACGACAATGAAAACTTGGTGCCAAAACTCGTACGACAATGTGTCTGCTTCCAGACGACAGTCCAGAAACTCGTACGACACTGGGTGTATGATGATACGATATTTGAACTTCCAAACGACAATGTGTACAGTCTGGCATGATTCTTGATCTAATAGACTATTGTACGACAATGGGTATAGTCTGAGATGACTTTTGTCAAAAACTCGTACGAAAATTATACAGACAAAATTTAAAAATTATAGTTTTGGCTCAGAAATCAAGAAGAAAAGATAGAAATTGATAGAATTGAATTGCAAACCCATATCAAGGCCCCACGGTGGGCACCAAAAATGTGTGTGTGAATTTTGTACCTATTCTGTGGAACACAACACTTCAGTAAAACATTAGAGGTTAGCTAAAATTGAAATCATGCAAGTAATTGAAAAACTAAACTAACCAGGTGATTTACTGCCTTCTAGTAGATGCGAGTATGTATTCTTAGATTATACCGAGAGTGACCTTGATGACACCTAAACAAAGGATTTGAATGCAAAATCTAGATATGAAATGATGCAATTAATCTTTTTTTTTTTTGTATTTTCTGTGCAATTATGATGATAAATGATATGAAACTATTCTATATGAAAACTTGATTTAACAATGATATGCTAATCTAAAAATGAAATTCTAATATGATATGCTAAAATATGAATGATCTCACAAAGTTGTTTGATTTGCAAAAGAAGCTCCAATTCTTCAGACACCAATTCGCCAGCATAAGTTTGCACAATTATGAGATGATTTGAGATGAGCTGAGCCTTGATTTTATAGAAATCCAGGGCTTTGAGGATGCATGGAAAAGCCATAAATCATTCAAATAACTTAGGTTGATTTTTGAGTTATTTTAAAATAAAGGATAATTTAACTCACAAAAAAATGCAAAAGCAGAGCTTAACTCCAAATAGAGTTTAGCTTTAATTGATAATTGATAGTTGTCTGCTTTTCTGATTGTGCATGTTTTATTTATGAATTAATTTAATAATAAAGTGATTTATTTCTAGCTTAACTGATTTTGAAAAATAAAACAATTGATTTATGGTTTAATCAATTATTTTTCAAACTTTTATTCAAAAATAATATTATTAAAAATTGACAACTTGCTTTAATTAATTAAATAAGAATTTAATCAATTATTCATAAGATTTTGGATTTACTGTCAAAATTAAATAACACAATTTATGAATAAATAGAATTAACTTCAATTAAACAATTAAGTGGCAGAATTAAATCTAATTAATTAAATATTGAGAATATTCAATTAATCAAACTTTTAGGATAAATAGGATTTATCGCCAAATAATCATTAAATTAAAGATAATTATGATAATTAGGAATATTACTAGGAATATTCTCCAATGCAAAATTTGAGATAATCAATTAGGATTCGATAATGTTTAGATGTGCCTTAGGTTAGGACTTCGATGTCAATTTCATTCGATTTGATGATATAAGAGGTTAATGAACGTATAGCCCATTTTTGGGGTATTACACCATCGAGCCATCTTCTCATGGTAGGTCATATATCTTAGTGTGTACTAACTATGCAACAAAATGGGTCAAAGCTAAAGCCATGTGGCATGCTAGGGATCACAAAGTGGCTAAAATTCTCTATGAATATATCTTCACCAGATTTGGAGTACCTTGGGAGATAGTCACAGATCAAGGTGCATAGTTTACCTCCAATATCATTTTAGAATTGATGCATGAATACATGGTGAGACGTGGTAAATCTTCACCATATCATCCCCAGTCCAATGGCTAGGCAGAGATAACCAACCAGGAGATAGAAGCCATTCTAACCAAGATAGTTGTTGTTCACAAGAAGGACTAGGCTACCCACCTTCCTGAAGCCATTTGGGCTTACCAAACAACATGGAAAACCACAACTAGGTTTACCCATTTTGAGCTAGTCTATGGAAAATCTGCATCCATGCCTATTGATTTTTAGCATAAGACTCTCAGAACAACCTTGGAACTAGACATTGACCTTACCAGAGCACAAGAGGAGAGGTTATTACAATTAAATGGGTTGGATGAATACATGAAACTTGCACTCCATAATATTGAATTGATCCAGAAACAATAGAAAAAGTGGGACAAAAAATTCATCAAAGAGAAGAAATTTTTAGTTGGTGATTGCACTATTATATGACTCACACTACTAGAACACACCAGGAAATTTCAAACAGGGTGGTTTGGGCCCTATGAAATAGTCTTAGTGTTTGATAATGGAGCAATTCAACTATCTACCTTTGATCCTGTGTGGTTCAAACTAATTTTCAATGGACATAGACTCAAGATCTACAACAAACCAATGAGTCACAAGGACTTCCTACATCAGTTCCAGCAAAGCAATGACAACATCACTCTTGCAATAGAAGCATCTGGGTCTCCTACCTATATTTCCCACAATTCTTGATTCCCATCAAGGACTCCATATTAAACATTTCACATTGCATGAAATTATTTCTCCATAATAAACTGAACCTCACCTTCAATCTCAACCACTTTTCCATATCATCGCATCACTCCATCAATGCAGGTTATCTTTTCAGAACACTCTTCCTGCAGCACTTGCCAAGTTCGTGCCACATACCTTCGAACATATTTTATTTTATTTATTTATTATTAGGAATGCATGTCATTTTAATTTTTACTCTTGCACGTCCTAGCTTGGTGGGACCCATGCCTTTAACTTAATTGGGGGGAGGGGATATTCTATTTTTCAAAACTTAAAATTAGCATGTAAAGTTGAATTTCTTGAGATGACCGATGTCTTATGTTAAACAGTCTGTCATTCCATGATTGCATCATCATGCCTGTAAGGTATTAAAGATATTAAAAGTTGAAGTTTAACTTCTAATGATATGCTCTCGACATGTTTGGGGTGGCAGGCCTTGACATGAGCGAAAATATTATGAGATTTGATGCATTAAAACAAGTGAAAATATTATGAGATTTCATGCATTAAATGCTTTTAATTACCCAAAGTGAATTGCATTTTGTACACTACCTTTTTCATCAACAACATCCTAAGTCTATAACACTTTGAATCTTGATTTGTCATTATCGTGCTTCTGCGAAAACAATAAACTTTTGCAAAAAATTTCTATTCATAGCAATAGGGGGAGATGTCCAGAGGCATGAGCCAATTGACCATAGAGTTTTGTTGGGTGAGGCATCCAGCTGTGAGATGTTCCAAAGGAAAGGTTGGTTGGACTACTATGTGAGTCTCAAAGGTTTCGATGAAGAAGTTTCTTTGTAGTTTCTAAACACTTTGAAGGATGGGTTTGCGGTGCTCAAAGGATTGAGAATTGAATTCACAGAGGATATTGTGGTAGAAGTGACTGGTTTTCCATAGGAAGGTGAGCATTGGACTAAGGACCTTGATTTGTGTTTAGCTAGAGCTCAATTCACCTTGCATGGTGACCCTCGGTTAGACATTAACAAGAAGAAAGGTACTTCTAGGGTGTCATTACCCTTGGACTTTATCTAGCTAGTTGCATTTATCATTCAGTACTTCACTTGTGAAGGGCACTACAAGTATTTACATGGTTCGCATTTCAAAATCTTGATCAATCTCTGACATGATAATAGACCGGTAAATTTACCCAACTTCTTGTTTAATATTGTGAAAAAGCAAGCTTCCTTAGTTCAGTTGGGAAAAGATCAATCTGTTTCACATCATTGCTTGATAAAATTGATTTTAGAAAGGGAATTAAATAAGAAAATGATTGGGACTTGGAATGAATTTATAAAAATGGGAGAAATAGAGCATAGGATGGTTGGCCCTAGAGGCCAGGGTGTAGGGAAAAGAGAAAATACAGTCACTAGGGTTTGTAAAGTAATCCAAAGGATAGAAAATGTTCCTAAAGATTCCCCCTCCACTCCTAAACAATCTAGGAAGAGAACTTGTAATGTTGGTGCTTCTACTTCCAAAAGGAAGAGAAATAAAAATAAGGAAACTATTGATGTCCCTGAAACTGCACTGTCTATGAAGACTAGGTCTACCTCTAGAAAAGATAAGGGAAAAACCCTAGAGATAGAAGAGGAAATTCTAGAGCAGCAACCTAGTAATGATAATGATAATGATAAAGCTAATGAAACCTTGCCCTCACATGAGGAAGAAACCCTAGAAGAACCTCATGTAGCATCCATGGAGGAAATGCCCACTAGCAGGAGGAAACGTAAGACTCCTCCATGCTCTTCTACAACCCCCATAAGAAGAAGTGCAATGATTTTTGTAAACAACAGGGATGTTGAGTCTCTCGTTCCAACTGTTAATCTATAATCCTCTGAATCTATGGAGAGATCCTCTTTTGAGGAAATGTTTTAAGAAAATATAGTCAGTGATACTGTGCTCAACAACTAGAATCTAGAAGCAGAAGTTAACCCTAGTGTTGACTATATACTCATTGATAGTGATGAAGATTTTGAAGAGGCTGAGGAGTTTGTTGACAACTCTACTAGGCAAGATATTCCTGATGATTCAAAAGATTCTCCTTCTGAAGAGTACCCTGAATTTGGTAAGGATATTATTGAAGAGGTGTAAGAGAGACTTAATAAAGATGGGTTATATACATTGGCTAGGGAAACAACTGAATCTAGTGAGGAGGGAAATGTAGTAATAACCCTTGTTGTGTGGAAAGGAAAATCCTCCACACCAGAAAACATAGTAAAAACCCCTCACCTAGCATCTGGATGGACTGATATTCTTAATCAAGAACCCTTGCCACCTCTGGACTTGTCTACAACCTTGACTATGAGGTTAAATTTATATCAACAGTTGTAGGAAAGAGCACTATGGAAGATAGAGAAGGAAAAATTGAAATGTACTATTGATGAGAAAGGCCATCAATTAGAATAGAAAATAGATCAGATTGAGGTTTTGAAGAGAAGGATTGATCAAATAACATAGCTGATTCCTGAACTCATGGCATGTAGATCACCATCTCCGGTGTATGCTCTATTCCTTAAGGAACAATTCATTAATTTTAAATTGACAAGAATTGTGGAAGGACTCAATCCCTCTGTTTCAACACCTCATGATTTTTATAATGCATTTTAGTCAAATCCAATGTCCTTAAAGAATTTATTGTGTGAATTATATTTGTATAACTTGGCTGTACCAGATGATAGGGATTGGAATTCACTCATTTATGTAGGAGATGTTCAATTAAGCGAAGTTATGTCCTAGATGCAGAATGAGATAATCAGGGAGCATCAAGCTTCACCTTATAGGAATAATGAGATGACAAATCCCTTGCTCATGAGGCCTAAGGTTCAACATTCCAGGAGAACATTTCTTGACTAGCTTTCTGCTACAGTAAACCCAAGTGGAGCTAATAAAGTGTACCTAGTAAGAGAGTAAGCTTATGTAGATTGGGATCAACATTCAGCTCATGATATTCCAGCAACAATTAGTGCTTCTAGGCAGATATGGATAAGAATGTTGCATGATCTAAAGGCTAGGGAACCCCACTCTCCACAAAATCTAACCCTGGCTACTAGAAGAGTCCCATGGTATATTATGTTGGGAAAGACCATGCTTAATTACTAGTTTTCATTAAGGTTACAACCTCCTGTACTCCTACAACCACTACTAGCAATGAATGAAAGTGCTAAAAATCATGATATGGCTACAAAAGTTCAATGATGGGAAAGACTCAAGGAGAATCATGGGTATTTTAATTATCTTGATGATGAGCCTGGAGAGAAGACAACCAATTATTTGAGACTGCGAGCTAGAATTTGGAACTTCATGATTGTTGGGGACCAGCAATAGAGCAGTTGGGGGGAATGATGAGCCTCTAGAAGGCCATCTTTCTAAGTTCTTACTATATCCTTTCAAGCAGTTTATTTGCAAACAAATATGAACTTATGGTTTTCAGACACATGAACTTATGGTTTTATATGTATATTTTATATATGTGAAGACATGAAGTAGGGATGTGGATAGTTAAAAGACATGATATATTTTCTTGAATTAATGGATATGAATGGTATAATGCAGTAGTTATATATTCTAATGAATTTTCCTTTACCTATGCTATGTTTTGGGTAGTTTTCTTCCTGTAGCCATAGGCCTTGTAAGAGTATTAATTAGAACTTTACACTTTCTTCCTAATATTAATGATGTGGATATATATGTGTATCATCTTAAAATAGAAGCACTTCCAAGTTAAAAATGTTTAGCCCTCTGAGTAAGTGGTTTGGGGTCATGTCAAGTGCCTTGAATAGGTCTTTGCATGGATCTGGCTTTTTCCCCCTATTTTGCTTCTCTCTCCACCTATTTCTAGCCTTTTTCTGGCACCTAGTCCTACGAATTTGAGATCTGTGACCTCAAGGTCAAGGTTGACCTCTTGGGTTAAGGTAGACCTTAACCCTAACCTAGGACAAAGTGAAACTTGACCCTGACCTAGGGCAGAGTCAACCTCGACCTTGACCCTATGTCCAATTTTCAAGTTCCAGAGGTTTCAGGATGTCGGGCTTTGGAAAATTTTATTTTCCCACTTCCAGGTTGACTATTTCAAATTTTAGAATGGTAAACTCTTAAATTGTATTTAATCTAGGTCCATTTCTAGGGGTTAAGGTTAATTGGGATTTAATTCTCCAATGTCAGCCTCTCTAGAAGTTTGTGCCCTAGATCACTATAAAAGGAAGCCTTCCTCTCTCATTTTCTCCATCTCTTTTTCATATATCATCAATCACCAAGAAATTCCATCTCTCAATCAAGTGCATCCACTTTTTCATATCTCCATCAAGTGTCAAGAATCATCAAGAAAGATCAAGAAAGCATTTTCAATCAAGGAAACATTCAAGCCATCATCCTATTCAAGCATTCAAGTTCTCCATTAAAGATCAAGGATCCAAGCATTCAAGCCTTTGAAGGGATTTGGTTGAAGCATTCAAAATTCATCATTCAAATCGTAGATCTATCCATCATGGTGGTGTGATCTTCCTTCAAGATCCTTTGTTCATCTTCAAGATTCATTCATTCTTCCCTCAAGGTGGATTCCAAGCATACAATCATGGAGGTTTTGAATTACATTTGTTAATTTTGTGTTCAAGCTTTCATATCAATATAATTGTTTACATTTGAAATACAATTGCATATCTATTGAATATCATAGCTTCATTGTTAGATCTACTTCTACTACTTTCTAGAATTCTCTATTTCAATTCCATTATTTAGGTTGATTCCAAACTGGGGTTTGACTAAGGCATACCCCTTATCCAAACAACAAAATCATTTTTCTTGTAGGTACAGGTATAGGATAGTGAATTGCAGTTTGGATCTAGATACCCTTTTCGACAAAGTTTTGAGATTCGTGAATAGAATTTCCGTCGGAGTTGTTTCGGGTCAAGGTCGACCTTCAGTGGGGGGTAAGATTGTGCCCCAATTCTGAGGTCAAGGTCTAATTGACTCTAAAGGATAGAAGTTCTTTGGCTTTTCTTTGTATCTGCCTTTCCAAGCTAAAGCAAGTTGCAGAATCTCTCGAAACTGAACACAAACATCAGAAAATAGTGATTTCCGCATCAGCCTCCTTTCAAGATAAGTATTCCTATTTTATTAAGTTTGTATGTTCATAACATTTTCCATCATAGATTTACATCCTTACACTTTTTTATCATCCCCCATCTTATTTCACCCTTTACATTTTGGTGAACCCAACAAACTTACCCCCTATCTTTTGTGGATTTAGATGCCCTATTGTGTTAGATTTCCCTCTGTATTATCTTGTGTTAGACAATTCCTTCTTTTTGGTGTTAGGTCTTTTCTTTTCTTTCATCAAGATTAGATTTCTTTTATGCTCTTGCATTTTAATTCAAAAATACAAAAAAATCTATATATTCAACAAAATCCAAAAATATTTCTTGCATTTCATTTACTATGAAGATTTTTAAGATGCTTTGGTGTGTAATTATGTTCTTTATTACCCTTCTTTTAGCATCTCTTTACCATACCTATGATGTTTATGAGAGTATCATTCACTTCATTATGTTGATGACACTTCATTTTGCACTCGCCTATGCTTTTGTGAAATTGACTAATACTAGTTTTCCTACTTTCAAAACTTTCATTAAAGATTTATGTGGTAGACTTATTACTATTTTGGGTTATGTGAAGGATTTGGTAGATGATACACCATCTCCTAATTTTCCTAATTATAATCCTATCATTCCTAATTTGATTCCTAACCTTCCTATTCCTAATCCGATACCTAATTCTCCATATGTTAATCCTAGTTTTTTCCCATTCATATGATGGTATTCAAGCTATAGTTTAGGATGCAGGTGTGAAAGACTTCTTTGATTTACCTTCTCCTCTAATTCATGATGATATTAAAGGAAAGGGTAAAGAAACTTCTTCAAAACCTATTATTCCACCTTATACAACCTTTACTCATGAGCATGATAAACAATCACCTCCTGTAGAAGCTTTACATAATATATACACTACATGATTCAATATGATGACTAAACAAGGTTATAGAGGTTTAGGGGTTGGAGTTAATGGGCATGGTATCAAGTATCCAGTTCATATACCCCCTACACAGGATGGTGTTGGTTGTTCACAATATCAATTCAAGGTGGGTGATGTTGATCGTTGTCCTCCTCTTCATATTCTTCTTCCTACACCTACCTTAGATAACCCTGATACTTGTCAAGATGTAGCTAAGAAGGTGTATGTTCAATTAATGAATTCCAAGAAAGAAATCTTTAAACCTATGCCAAAAGATGCTTTATCCAAGTACAAATGTCCTTTTCATTATAGTAATACACATTTACTTGCTGATTGTAAGCATTTCAAGTTATATGTTAGGGAAAGAGCTTCTTTAGGAATTATATCTCACTCTTGTGTAGTTTTACAATTCCTTCATAATTTTGATATAGGGGATACCCCTCATTCTGATATAATATAGATTTCTTCTCCTTGTCTCTAGATTGGGGGGAAATAGGTGTATTTCCATCTATTCTTATAAGATACATTAGGCTCTTGGCATATATTTTATCCCCGACTTAATTGGTATTCTTGCTTCTTTATGGTTTTTGTATTATGTTTATAATCATCCATAAATTGTATTCTATATTCAAGATATCTTTTCTAAGACATGTGTTTTGAAAAGGTATCCCTTTCTTTCATCCCTAGGGGGCAAGGTTCTTCTTTCTTTCTCTTTGTTTAGGGATCTACTTTCCTTAGCTTAGTGGCATTTGTTTAATTGGCAACATTATTTCATTATACCGACCAATGTTTTGACTATGGATATCCTTTTTATATGAGAGGTTGTTGTCCTAGGTCATCACCTCTTTTGTATTTTTCAAATTATGTTCATTATAAACTCTTTCCCTTGTTCTAGTGATTAGAGTTGTTTCATCATTTCAAAGATTCTTCTTCCTCTTGATTGCAGGGGGCTTGATGATTGAATCTTTGTTCCTACCTGGTTTATCTTTGAAAGATGATATTTTTTCTAAAAGAACTCCTCTATGGTAGGGGTCTTGTTGATAAGATCTCTTTCTTTGAGGATCCTTTTCCATAAGTAGCATATCCTTTTCACAATTATCTATACTCTTGGATGTAGGGGTCAATACCCTTTGCTAGGAATGTAGTATACATTGTTTTAAACAAGATACCTCCTTACATTGTGAAGTAGGTATCCTCTTCCTCTTCCTTATCATGTCTAGTAGACAACCATGATAAGGAGGGGGGCATATATAGGGTCTTCCTTATACTATAGTTTTTTTCATTTATATGCTAAATCCTCTAAAGGTAACGCACATAAGTTTCTAAATCCTGAAGAGACACACATTTTTTGATTTTCAATTGGCTAAATCCTCTGAAGGTAATGCACATAAGTTGCTAAATCTTGAAGAGACACGCATTTTTTAATTTTTAATATGCTAAATCCTCTGAAGGTAACACACATAAGTTGCTAAATCCTGAAGAGATACACATTTTTCAATATTCAATATGCTAAATCCTCTGAAGGTAATGCACATAAGTTGCTAAATCCTGAAGAGACATGCATTTTTCAATTTTCAATATGCTAAATCTTCTGAAGGTAACATACATAAGTTGCTAAATCCTGCGGAGACATGCATTTCATATTCATAGTGATACAAGAAGTTGGATCTATGGATATTCCAGAAGCCATTAGAAGATGCATTATAATTAAAAAGCACAGTTTATGGGTGAATTATCATGTTTGGCCACCTGGTTGGCTCTCCCTCCTTGGTGATTCATAGTAAGGTGGGCATCTTACTAGGTGAGGTAATCACTTTCTCTTTTGTCCCTTTTCTCTTTCATGCTAGTAGGACTAGATCAAGAAGCTATGTTATTTATAGTGTTTCTCTTGTCTTTCTTATGTAATCATTTATGCTTTTATGATAGCTTTCCAAATATGATATTAGTATAGGAAATATTTCTTAGCAAGGTTTCCTCTACTAGTTGATTTGGGTTTGTTTTAGTACTAACCCCTCTTTTTATGTTTTCGCACCCTTGTGCATGTGTGTTGAGTTATAATCTTTTAGCTTGGGGGCTTGTGTCCTTAAGCTAAGTATTATTTTATCTCATTGTGAATCCACTTGGCTCTCTTCTTTCTTCTCCTTTACCAAGAGTTTGCATTGAATCCATATTCTTGCTAAAGTGGGGGTTTAATGTATCATCTTAAAATGGAAGCACTTCAATGTTAAGAACATTTAGCCCTCTGAGTAAGTGGTTTGGGGTCATGTCAAGCACCTTGAATGGGTATTTGCATGGATCTGGATTTTTCCCCCTATTTTGCTTCTCTCTCCACCTATTTCTGGCCTTTTTCTGGCACCTTGTCCTAAGAATTTGAGATCTATGACCTCAGGGTCAAGGTTGATCTCCTAGGTCAAGGTTGACCTTGAACCTGACCTAGGGAAAAGTTGACCTCAACCCTGACCCTGGGTCCAATTTTCAAGTTTTAGAGCTTTTGGGATGTCGGGCTTTGGAAAGTTTTATTTTCTTGCTTCTAGGTTGATTGTTTCAGATTTTAGAATGGTAAACTCTTAAATTGCATTTAATCTAGGTCCATTTCTAGGGGTTAATATTAATTGAGATTTAATTCTCTAATGTCGGCCTCTCTAGAAGTTTGTGCCCTAGATCACTATAAAAGGAAGCTTTCCTCTCTCATTTTCTCCATCTCTTTTTTATATATCATCAATCACCAAGAAATTCCATCTCTTAATCAAGTGCATCCACTTTTTCATATCTCCATCAAGTGTCAAGAATTATCAAGAAAGATCATGCAAGAATTTTCAATCAAGGAAATATTCAAGCCATCATCCTATTCAAGCATTCAATTTCTCCATTGAAGATCAAGAATTCAAGAATTCAAAATTCCTCATTCAAATCCTAGATCTATCCATCATGGTGGTGTGATCTTCCTCAAGATCCTTTGTTCATCATCAAGATTCATTCATTCTTCCCTCAAGGTGGATTCCAAGCATACAATCATGGAGGTTTTGAATTACACTTGTCAATGTTGTGTCCAAGCTTTCATATCAACATACTTGTTTACATTTGAAATACAATTGCATATCTATTGAATATCATAGCTTCATTGTTAGATCTACTTCTACTACTTGCTAGCATTCTCTACTTCAATTCCATTATTAAGGTTGATTCCAAACCAGAGTTTGACTAAGGAAAACCCCTCATCCAAAAAACAAAGCCATTTTTCTTGTAGGTACAGGTACAGGACATCAAATTGCAGTTCGGATCAGGATACCCTTTTTGGCAAACTTCCAAGATTCACAAACAGAATTTCTATCAGAGATGTTTCAGGTCAAGGTCGATCTTCAGTGGAGGGTAAGATTATGCCCTAGGGTAAGATTGTGCCCCGATTCTGAGGTCAAGGTTGACTTGATTCTGAAAGATAGAAGTTTTCTGGGTTTTCTCTATCTCTGCATTTCCAGGCCGGAGCAAGTTGTAGAATCTCCCAAAACTGAACATAGACATCAGAAAATAGTGATTTCCACATCAGCCTCCTTTCAAGATAAGTATTCATGTTTTATTAAGTTTGTATGTCCATAACATTTTCCATCACATATTTACATCCTTACACTTTGTTATCATCCCCCATCTTATTTCACCCTTTACAAAATGTATGGAAGGTTGTGTGTGCATTAATTATTTTGCAGGTATTTATCACGTTGCATTCAAGGATCAACATTTTGGTGCTAGAATAATAAAAGTCAACTGTTGTTGTAAGATCTTCACAAGTGATGCAAATCAAATACCATTTCCTGTTGCATGTAGCGCGCAGATTTAGTACCCTCAATGTGCTATATTCTGGCAAAATTTATTCCTAATTAATGCTATTTCTATTCTGAAAATTTATGAATCTGTAACGATCCTTGTTTATGGAGTGATCTTAGATTTAGGAGGTATTTTTATTTTTCCTTTAAATAAATGACTCTTGTAACTCTTTTGAGTTAGTTGATTTTTAGAATAGAACTATTGTAGCTATAATACTGTTTTAATTTCAATCAAGTGTACTCATTTTCCATGAATGAATAGAATGCACAGCTTGAGTTTAAGTCTTTTATCTTGATTGTACTTTCCATTCACTCATCCAAGGGGGCCCACTTGGTGAGTGAATTACTCTGTTAGAGTAGAATTCATTTTCATACTTGTTTATAAGTGAAGTAGAACTCTGTTGTTCCTACAGCCACTAGTAAAAGAACTAGTAGACTATTCCTGCAGCATAGGCGGTTAGAGTAACTCCTACCCATGATTACTTTCTTTTCTAGAGTAACTTATTTACTAGTTTTAGCATAGATTTCTTGAAGCTCAAAGTACTTGAATTCTATAGAATAGTCATAAGATTAAGAGATTTTGAAGCATATACTTTGTGAATGACATTCCAAGTTTACATCCCTTGTTGATAATTAAATGAGACTAAATAATCCATTTAGGGTGTCCAATCTTGAAATAGGCAGTCTACTGCCATGGGTTTCTAATACCATTATTTAGCCAAGCAGCAATCAAAGCACATTAGGGACCCCAATACTTGTGTAGTTGATGTGGCATCACATGATTGGTTACTTTTTAGAATAAAGGGAAAATTTCATTCAATTATGGGTAGTTATCATTAGCAAAAGCAACATTAAAGTCAAGAATATTGGTACAATGCTATCAAAAAAATTGGACATTAAATCAATGAGTGTGTGTATTAAGTTAACAATTGCTATCATGGCCATTGGAATGTGTTCAGGTACTAGGTCCTGTTAGTACCTAAAACTACAGATGATCAAAACTAATAAGAAAACCTTTGATACCCACCTCGTGTAGTCCCAATAAATGCATCTGTCAATAATAAACACTAAGGTATTATGGATCTAAATCCTTCTTCACTTTGAGCTCTAAGCTACAGGTGGGTATACCTATCAGATTCAATTCTTCAAATATCACAATAACTATTTGTATGCTTATTACACATATAAACATATAACTCTCAACAAAAATTTAAAGTAAATCATTATTTAAATTGAGTGATGGTGAAACACTGCAACCTAAGCAATGACCAGTGCCAAATCCTAGGGCATCAGAGTCAATAAATATAAATCTACAAAAAACTTTATCATTCAAATAACCCCAAAACCTAGATAAGATGTCTTCCAAATTACCCTCTCATGTATATACTATATCATCAAATCCATGCACAGATATTGAAATCTCTAAGACCTCACTCAAGATTTACCCCTCCCTTGAAAGGAACTTAAGATTCAACCCCACTATCTACCTTGTAGAATGATGTATTTAAAACTACCTTACTGATTAAATGCACAAAGAAATCAGATTCATATATGAAGAAAAAAAAACATATATAGGGAATTTCAATATATTTTCATTAACAAATCTTCTATATCAATACATTTAGAAATTGAGATTCCTTAGAATCAAAATACTAATGCAAAAACTCCTATTACACTGAAAAATTCACCACCCTTTACAATCATTTAGAACTTTCTATATATAGAAAATCCATCTTGGAATCCATGAGAAAATTATTCAACAAGCTTCAGATGGCTTTGATAGTGTGTTGGATACAATTGTCTGAAGGAGATTGTTGGATTAATTGTGTGTTGTCTTTGATGTCACACAAATGTCATATCATTTATCATGCTTAGTCGATCAGCAAAGTAGTTCTCATTGTTTATTAGAGCTCAGTCGGTCAGCAAAGTAGTTTTGTGTGTCTACCGAGCTCAGTCGGTCAGCAGGTGGTTTTTAGTGTCTACCGAGATCTCTCAGTCTCCAAAGGATGTTACAGAATTTGCAGTGTTTACTGAGTTCACTCAGTCACCGAAGGAAATATTTTTAGGATTAGTGTTTACCAAGCAAGGTCGGCCCAGTAAAGATTTTTATTAATTTGAGGAATAAAGTTTGTTTATTCCAGCTGACTGTTGTAATGATTAGTAATGTTTGTAATGATTATTAGTGCTAACTTGACAACCTAAATGGTATATATAGAAGGTCAAGTTGTGAATTAAAAGTGTGCAAGTAGAAAAGAAGGAAAGTGTGAGCAAATTTTGAAGGATGATTAGATATTCTTGAGGAGTAGCAGAGATATATTTGATCAGGAAGGATCTAGTAAAGAAGAACAGAGATTTGTAATCAGCAATTCAGTTGCATCATTATTCAGGTCACTTCATTATTACTTTCTTACCATTGTAGCAGTGATTTCAAAATCTCTTAACAGAGTTGGTTTAACAGCCATTTTGTAAATCCTCTAACAAGGTGATAGTTCTATTGAATTGTTTCAAAGACCTCTTACAAGGCCACTCCTAATAGGGTGATTAAATCCTCTAACAAGGTCACACCTAACAGTGTGTTTTGTAACCTTTAACCGGGTTGGCTCCTAATAGGGCTCACTTCAGAAGAGTGAAAAATAGTAACTAGTTACATTGGTGGTTTTTCCCATATTGGGTTTCCATGTTGAATCTGGCATCTCTTGTGTTCATGTTATTTTCTTTATGCATGCATGTTAATCACTGATGAATACTTAAGAATAGTTATAATTAATACTCACTACAATAACCAATTTTCAGCATTTCTCTATATGTTTACCGAGTAACAGAAGCAAATAATTTATTAAGACATCTAAGGGATTTGTGGTAATATTTTTGTGGTTAACTGATTCACCCCCCCCCCACCCCCTCTCAGTTACTCCATCTATATTTCCAACAATTGGTATTAGAGCTTTTGGTGCTTGCAGAAAGGGTTTCAAGGACCTAAGCTAAAGATCAGGATGTCTTACAAGAGAGAAATTCCAAGGCTTAACAAAGATAACTTTTCAACATGGCAAGGTCTCATGAGACTTCATCTAGCTTCCATTGGTGATTCTGGATGCAAATATATTGATCAAGAATATACAGCTCCTACTTGCACATTAATTGTTGAAGACATTGCAGAGAAAAAGAACCATAACACCATGATGATAGACATTGCATCAGCTCTCATCTATGAAGAATTTGATGAGATCAAAGATTGCACAACTACTTATGCAATGTGGACCAAGCTAAATAAAATTTATGGCAGTGATGAAAATGTGAAGAGAGCCAAAGAAGAAAGCCTAAGAGGACAGTTTGATCAGATGAAAATGAGAGAAGATGAAAACATTGCAAAATATGTTGAAAGGATCAAGGCAAGTGTTAGTGCAATCAAAGCTTTTGGAGGAAAAATTGATGATGAAACTATTATAAGTAAGGTTCTCAAAACATTACTTCCTATCTATGCAATAAGATTATCTGCTATTAAAGAAAGAAGATGTGAAGAAAATCACAATATAACTTTGGATGCTTTAGTGGGAAGATTGACAGCCTTTGAGTTGGATAACTATGACAACTATGTTCCAACTTCCAAAAATATTGAATCTTCATTTGAGGCCAAACTTTCACTTAAGAAGGGCAATAAAATAAAGGACATCTACTCAGAGAGTGAAGAAGAATCAGAGGAAAGTTCTGATAGTGATCTTGAAGTTATTGAAGCATTACTTGCAAAGAAATATACTAGAGGTAGAGGTAAATACAAAGGTAAAACTCCCTTAATCTATTTTTCATGTGAAGAAATTGGTCATATTGTAGCTAGGTGCCCAAACAAGCAAAGAAAGGATGAGAAGAAAGGTCACAAGTACAATGGCAAGAGAAATTTGAAATCATTCAAGGATAAAGGTAAGAAAACATGTTTTTTGGCTAAGGATTCTGATGATAGTGAAGAAGAAATTGTCTTCACTACTGTAAAAGATGAATCTGATGATGATGAAGATGAGATGGCACTTATCTCTCATATAAGCAAAAATGATACATGGATCATAGACAGTGGATGTTCACATCATATGACTAGTGACAGAACAAAGTTTGAATACCTTGAAGACTATGATGGTGGTAATTTAAGGTTTGGAAACAATGAACCTTGTTGTATAAAAGGAAGAGGACAAATCTTATTAACCAAAGAACTTATATGTGATAATGCATATTGGGTTGAAGGACTAAAGCATAATCTTCTAAGTGTAGCATAGCTAATCAACATTGGATTCAAGGTTGAATTCATGCATGGCAAAGAAAGACCGCTGGATGACAAGGGAAAACTGATTGGATAAAGCAAACAAACCAAAGGTAACTTGTTTTATCTTGATCTTGGTGAATGCTCATGTTTTATTGCTCAAATTGAAGAAAGTTGGTTATGGCACAAAAGGTTATGTCATGTAAATTTTGATAACATGGTGAAAATAAGCAAATTCAAGAAAGTAAGAGGCATTCCTACTTTAAAGAAACCTGATGTTGGTCTATGCAAGAATTGTCAAATTGGAAAAATGGGAAAGACTAGCTTTAAAAGTAACAACTATCAGTCTGAAGATATTTTGGAAATTGTGCATACTGATTTATGTGGACCTATTGGAATTGAGAGCTATACTGGAGAAAAATTATTTTTTCTCTTTGTTGATGACTACTCTAGAATAATGACTGTTATGTATCTAAGAGAAAAGTTAGAAGCATTTGACAAATTCAAACGGTATTTGGCAAGAGTAGAAAAGGAAACAGGGAAAAGAATGAAGTGCTTAAGATCAAATAGAGCTGGTGAATTCATCTCCCATGAATTCAATAATTTTTGCATTGAAAGAGGAATCAAAAGATAGGTATCAGCCCCAAGAACTCCTGAGCAGAATGGAATAGCTAAAAGGAGGAAAAGATCTATCATGGATTGTGCAAGAACTCTAATGATTGAAAAGAACATTGCTATGAAAACTGGAAGGAAGCCATTAGCACTGTAGTTCATACCTTAAAACGAGTATAGTTGAAGAAAGACACATTCAAAACTTCTTATGAGTTATGGTATGGCTATAAACCCAATGTAAGTTACCTGAAAGTATTTGGTAGTAAATGTTACATCTTAAAAGAATCTAGAAAAGGCAAATTTGATGTGAAAAGTGATGAAGGAATATTCTTGGGATATTCTTGCAAGAGTAAGGCATATAGATGTTTGAATTTGTCTACTCACAAAATCATAGAAAGTGCACATGTGAAAGTTGATGAGTTTGCAGAAAAGACTGAAGAAGAAAGCAAAAAGGAACCAAAGGATTACAGGAGATTTGTTTACATTGAACCTGATACATTACCAGACACGTCTGTCAATAAGGAGACTGCATCTACCAAGCCCAGAATAGTAACCGAGTCACAAGAAGAATTTCAAACTGAGTAACAAGAAGAAGTTCAAACTGAGTCACAAGGACCCGAGTCTCAGTCTAAAGCTATCGAGAAAATATCTATTGAGCCCGAGCAACCTGAACCTAAAGATGAAATTCAAGAAGATGACAATGTAACTCATTCAAGAAGCAAGGAACCTATGTTGGCCAAATATGTCAGGAGGCATCATACACCAAATTAGATTATTGGAGACAAATCAGATGGTACTATGACAAGAAGTAAACTAAAAGGTACATGTTTACTTGCTGATTTTGAACCTAGAAATGTCAAAGATGCATTGGAAAATGAAAGTTGGATTGAGGCTATGAATGAAGAAATAAAACAAATAGAGAAGAACAAAACATGGTCTCTTGTACCTAGGCCTAAAAATAAAAATGTAATTGGAACAAAATGGGTATTCAGAAATAAGTTGAATGAAGATGGTCAAGTATCAAGAAACAAAGCTAGATTGGTATGTAAAGGATATTCTCAAGAAGAGGGCATAGATTATGGTGAGACTTTTGCTCCTGTTGCAAGATTAGAAGGTGTAAGAACTCTACTTGCATATGCAGCACATAAAGGATTTAAGGTATATCAGATGGATGTAAAATCTGCATTTCTCAATGGTATTCTTGATGAAGAAGTCTACATTGAGTAACCTAAAGGTTTTATTGATCCAGACAAAAGGAATATGGTCTGCAAGTTACACAAAGCATTGTATGGTTTGAAACAAGCCCCTAGAGCATGGTATGAAAGATTACATAACTATCTTATTCAGATTGGTTTCAAAAGAGCTAATGATAATAGTAGTTTGTACATCAAGGAAGGACCAGATAACAAAATTGTTTTGGCAGAAATATTTGTGGATGATACTGTGTTTACAGGTGATGATGATTAGTGCAAAGAATTTTAAGAGAAAATGAACAGAGAATTTGAAATGTCTATGTTTGGTCAAATAAGTTATTTGTTGGTCTCCAAATTCAGCAGAGCAAGAACGATATCTACATTACTCAGTCTAAATACATCAAGGAAATACTTAAGAAGTTTGGTATGGAAGATGCAAAACCAATTGGTACCCCCATGTCTACTAGACTGAAGCTTACCAAAGATGATGATTCAAAAGAAGTAGATCAGACCTTATACAAATCAATGATTGGAAAATTACAGTATGTAGTTCATACAAGGCCTAATATTGCCTTAGCAGTTGGTATAGTAGCAAGATTCTCAGCAAAACCCAGAGAAAATCATATGATGGCAATCAAAAGAATCTTGAGATACTTGAAAGGAACTAAAGATTATGGCTTGTGGTATAAATTTGGAGGCAATCTAGACTTGAAAGTGTTTACTGATGCTGATTGGGCAGGAAACATTGATGAAAGAAAGAGTACAAGTGGTGGAGCATTCTTTCTTGGTAAGAGGTTGGTATCTTGGACCAGTAAAAAGAAAAATTGCACATCCCAATCCACAACAAAAGAAGAATATGTTGCTGCAGTAGTAAACTTCTCTAATATTGTTTGGTTTAAATATTTATTAGAAGGCATGAAGGTTGAGATCAAAGAACTAGTTGTTATATTTTCTAATAATACAAGTGTAATAAATATTTCAAAGAATCTAGTAATGCATTCCAAAACCAAGCACATTGCTATAAAATATTACTTTGTCAGAGAATTGGTGTAGGAAAAGGAAATCAGATTGGAATATATTCATACAAAAGAATAGATTGTAGATATATTCACCAAGCCACTACCTAAGGATTCATTCTTGTATCTAAGAGGTAAGTTAGGGGTCATTCCCCTATCTAAGGCTCACTACATAAAGTTTTAGTGATGCATCAACTAGAGCATATTGATGATCAGTCAGTTGATGCAGCTTAGTCAAGGAATCATTGCATATGAATCAGTACTCAAGGTACATTGCTATTCACCTGGTATGTGTTGTCTTTGGCATGTGTTGTCAAAGAGGGAGAGTTTGCTGTCGTATTTCAAGAAATTTCTTAAGATTTCTAAGAGGGAGAGTTTTTTAGTTAGAAAGAGAAGTTTGCTAACAGAGGGAGTTCTCATAGATGAGAATCAAAATGAAGCTAAGGATATGTTCCTTACTCTATGTTTTTTGTGAAATTTCATTGTGCTATGACATGTTGTGTTGCCATCAATGCCAAAGAGGGAGATTGTTGGATACAATTGTCTGAAGGATATTGTTGGATTAATTGTGTGTTGTCTTTGATGTCACACAAATGTCATATCATTTATCATGCTCAGTCAGTTAGCAAAGTAGTTCTTAGTGTTTACCAAGCTCAGTCGGTCAGCAAAGCAGTTCTGTGTGTCTACCGAGCTCAATCGGTCAGTAGGCAGTTTTTAGTGTCTACTGAGATCTCTCGGTCTCCAAAGGATTATGCAAAATTCATAGTGTTTACTGAGTTCACTCGGTCATTGAAGGAAATATTTTTAGGATTAGTGTTTACCGAGAAAGGTCGGCCCAGTAAAGATTTTTGTTAATTTGAGGAATAAAGTTTGTTTATTCTAGCTGGCTGTTGTAATGATTAGTAATTTTTGTAATGATTATTAGTGCTAACTTGACAATCTAAATGGAAAATCTGAATGGTATATATAGAAGGTCAAGTTGTGAATTAAAAGTGTGCAAGTAGAAAAGAAGGAAAGTGTGAGTGAATTTTGAAGGATGATTAGATATCCTTGAGGAGCAGCAGAGATATATTTGATCAGGAAGGATCTAGTAAAGCAGAACAAAGATCTGTAATTAGCAATTGAGTTGCATCATTATTCAAGTCACTTCATTGTTACTTTCTTACCATTGTAGCAGTGATTTCAAAATCTCTTAATAGAGTTGGTTTAACAACCATTTTGTAAATTCTCTAACAAGGTGACAGTTCTATTGAATTGTTTCAAAGACCTCTTACAAGGCCACTCCTAATAGGGTGATTAAATCCTCTAACAAGGTCACACCTAACAGTGTGTTTTGTACAGGGCTCACTTTAGAAGAGTGAAAAATAGTAACTAGTTACATTGATGGTTTTTCCCATATTGGGTTTCCATGTTAAATCTGGTGTCTATTGTGTTCATGTTATTTTTTTTATGCATGCATGTTAATCACTGATGAATACTTAAGAACAGTTATAATTAATACTCACTACAATAACTAGGTTTCAGTATTCCTCTATATGTTTACTGAGTAACAGCAGCAAATGATTTATTAAGACATCTAAGGGATCTGTGGTAATATTTTTGTGGTTAACTAATTCACCCCCCCCCCTCTCAGTTACTCCATCTATATTTCCAACATAGTGACTTGCACTAGAATACAAAATATATTTAAATTGCAATGAAAAAGAAGGAAAATGGTGCCAGAAGTTGTTTCTTCTCATCATGAGTTCCCTTTTAGTTGTACCTTTATCTGTTGGTATTCATAGTAACTACAAAAGTTGTTGTGTGACTGATGACCACCATCTAGCTAACCTACATCATCCTCTTTATAGTAATTACTCTCCCTGTGCTCATAGATCATGTGCAATGTTGGAATTCACTCTTCCTCTATTTCTTCTACATCAATTGATGCTGGCTTCTTCTTTGGCTTGGTATTCTTATCCCAACCTGCCACATCATCTTCTGAAGGCCAATTATATCTCTCCAATTCCTTCAAAAACTTTATTTGTCTATCTCACCTAGAGTCAGTAATGGCTTTTGTGTCAGCAACAAACTTGATGCAATCATTTTCAACTTTGATCAAATTATCAAGAATATTATTGCAACCATCCATGTCTAAAGAGCCATCATTACTGAGAAAAGATTCCTACCTAATCATCAACTGACTCATGCTTGATTTCCACACTTCAAGGTCTATAATATTACCATCATTCCCATACACTGAAGGTAGATATTTTTTGTAGCTTGGGCCAAACATTTCCATTTTGGCCTTTATCTAATTTGTTTTCCCCTTGAAGAAACCCCATGTGGTACTAATTAGCTCAATTTTCTCCCCAACTTCAGTAACTACCTCTAGGATGTCTTTTCAATGAGGTTGCAGTGCCTCTAATTTCTCAAATAGGGCACTTCTTCCAGACCACACATTAAAAAGTGGCTCCAATGTAGCCACTACATCCTTTACATTCTCACTAGTCTTTTGCAACATAGTACATGATTGATGGAATGAGTCAATCAATTTTCTCCTTGATCTTTTCACACCTATGTTGCATAATGTAAGAAATGGCCCTTAAGGCTATATCAAGTTTTCTTTTCTCTAACTCATCTATTGCCTTATCAGAAGTCTCTTCCACTGGTTGATCTATAGCCTCAATTTGTAAAACTAGAGGGGGAACTGCTTTAGAAACTTTTTCAAGCTTAGCTTTCAATTCTTCCAGTTCCTCTTCCAAGACCTTAATTTTCATCAACCTCTTGTCTCTATCTTTTTCTATAGTTGCTGAACTCTCAAACCATCTAGCATACATGTTTGACAATTGGGATGTCTTGGCTTCATTCAGATGAGAAAAATGTGTCACAACCTTTGATACCTCAAGATCACTAGTGTTTTAGACAGTCCAGATGATCTTGTCCCCTTCCATTTTGTCCTCTATTCTAACTAGAGATGGCTCTTAGGTTCTTGGTGCTATGGACCACATTGCTAAGGCTTGGGACTTGGGATCATATCTACTCCCTCTTATCATGTCTCCAATGTGAGCCTCATAGGATAGGCTACCCTCAGGCTGCTTCCTGATTTGATCAATGATGAATGTTGATGTCAAATCCCATCTAGGCACCAAAATCATTCTACTATATTTGGCCATCTCCCTAGCCTCTTCAATAGAGATGTTCTTTGAATCAAGATTATAAGAAGCTAGAGCTCTCAAAGTTTCCTCACTCAGCTCCATGCCTTCAGGTAGTACCTTTGAAACATCTTGTTGCTTCTTCCAAATGAGGAAATTCTTGAATTCCCCACTCTTGAAAAATTGATCATCATTAAGGAATTCCTCCTGGTATAGTTCTCTTTCATCTTTGCCAAGTAACAAAAGAAATTCCACCTCCTCCTCTGAGGCTACCTTTTTTCCTTCTCTGATGCTTTTTCTCAAATTGTGATAATAAGCTCAGTCACTAGGCACTAAAGCTGAAGCTTTAGCTATTATTTTCCTTTGTTTCTTTTCTTTGGAGGGCCCACCTACCTCAAGTCTCTATCTTTTTTGTGGTGGTTCAGAGACATCCTCTACCTTTGGTGAGTCTTGAGTGATATCAATGATAGGGTGGTCATTGACTTGAGGTGGACTGCCACCTTCTTGTGACTCATCAGTATACTCTTCATAATGAAAAGAAGAGTAACCTTTCTCTATATCAAATTTCTCCTCAATTTTTCCCTCTATTTGGCTAGATAGGGTACCACGCATCTCAATCATTCTATCAATTCTCTATAAATAAGGAAGATCAGGGAAGAAACCTCCAAAGGCTATTTTATCCTTTTGGATATGAGCCTCTAATCTCAATAAATCATAGAATTTGGTAAGTTTTCTACCAATCTCATCTTCATCTATTATGTTTCTTATAACATCCTCTTCATCACACCCCTCATGTTCCCTAATTGTACCAATATTGGGAATCAAAGTCATTCTGGCAGTCATGAAAAAGTTCTCAGAGTCCACATACTTGCAGATACCAAAGGTCATCTAGAAATGGTTCAACCATGAATTGAGCTATGGTAGTTCCCTCTTACCAATCATGCAGTTTCCTACCCTGAACTATTGTGGTGTGAAAGTTCTCTTCCTATGGGGTGTGAAGTGCTCTTTGTCAGTCAAAATCAATTGCCAAAGGAATTCTAACTGAGCAACTCTTGGAGGCACATATTTAGGGATCAAATGTGGGGGCTGTGGGCATCTATATACTTTGATTAATGTAAAGTTCTCACCCAAGTAAAAATCACCCCAATTATGGCCTACTTGCCACTTATCTTCATATTGCTGGGGCCTAAGTAGCCTCAAAACCCTAACTAGTAACCTTGTGACATTTGTCCCCAATATTTTCAAAATTGGGAAAAATATCCAATTTTGAAAAACATAGAAGTCATTGGAGTTGTAATTCCACACCCTTGGCCAATATTGTACTGGATTAGGTTGACCTTCAAACATAATCCAAGGCTTCAACATTTTCATATCCTAACTATTAATATTAAAGTATAGAATTAAGTACATCAGAAGGGAGTAATGCATGAACCTTATGGGCCTCTTATTTTTCTTAATCATTACTAAGCCTTCATGCATTCTATCAATTACATACTGGATGTAATCATAGTCTATATTAGCATGGGAATTTTGAATATCCAAAATAATCTTTAATAGGCCTATTGGCAATATCTCTGCATCTCCATCCATCCCTAAAACTCTACACAATCCATGGCATAGGAACTTCATATAGAAGTTGAGGGACTTAAACTCATAGGGAGAATTCATGTGTGCTGGGAGAGGGGCAATGTATTTTCCAATCTTAGGGATATGTCTGACCATATGGCTTTTCACCAAACCACTTGACTCATATACTTCTACTTTTACTTTTTTAGGTCTATCTTTGTGGAGGACGAAGAATAGAAATCAAAAGCCTTCATGAAAGACCCCCTATCTAGAGTTACTAGGGTTGACTATTCATTTTTGTTGATAGTCTTTGAGATGGGGTCATATAGCCTAGCTAGTTCAATAATGAGGTCAACATCTAAGAAAACATCAGGAACAATTAGCTTAGCCATGCCTAAAACCCATGCATTGAAAATTGGGATATCTTTACTTCTATATTTGTAGAAATATGTAAAAATAGTGTAACCTAAGCCTGATGGAGTGACAGGATCCCTACAATTTTCCATCAAATCTTCAAAAGCCTCATCAATAGCCTTTTTGTTCTGATTTGAACTAGGGAGCAATTTGACAAATTTCTCTGAGTAGTTGGGCTTTCCTTTATCCTCACCGCCCTGTTCCATGGCTTCCCCACTAGATGATTCCTGACTTGATTATAGTTGGCTCATCTTTGTAATTTTGGATATCTCTAAATTCTATTAATTCTTTTACAAATACTCGGCTCTGCAACTTTTCTCTGCAACTTACACTCTGCAACTTACTTAAAAATATCAAATGCTCTTCTAAAGATTTGTTAAGTGTAAATGCAAGAATGTCTTATTAATATAACCTTGATCATTTAATTCATAGGACTTATCAAGATCACTACAATCTTCTTTTAGTAATCTCAGTATTCAACTCTACGTAACACCAAATTTGAAAAATGGCTAGTAGTAACATAAGATGTTGATAGCTTATATTTAAAAATTGTAGAGAGAGAAAAACAATGATTACTATGTCATTATCAAAAAACCCTTGAGTACTGACAAAAATGATTGATCATGATCTGATTGTCTAGCTTGCACACTTTATTCATCCTGGCAGAGTACCTTTCCATGTAATCAACAACTCTTTTTCCTCTTTCATTAATGCGAACTTAACTCAAGTCTTTTGGAGATTCAGTGACTAAAAGACTTCTCTAATTCTCAAAAATATTTTCTTAACTCTGAGTTAATTTGGAGATTAGGTGACTGAATTCTTACCATGATCTCGTAATATCTTCTTGACCCATGGTTCTATTTGCGACCACCATCATATCTGATTTGCATCTATGGTCTTCATACAATCTCCAAGTCTTTAACTCTAACTTCACTTGATTCCACGATCCAACAACTGAGAGCTTTCTCTGAATCTCCAGATGTTTAACTTAACCTTACTCTTTCTCACAGATTCAGCGACTGAATGTATTCTTGTAATCTCTTAATATCTTCTTAACTTAGTTAGATTACAAGATTTGGAGACTGAAAGCTATTTTATGAATAACTAGATGTTCATAATAAACTGTGGTTACTTTCTAAGAATAGGTGACTAAAGGATTCATGTGATCTCATAACCCATCTCTTAACTCATTGTTTATCTAGAGATTCAATGATAGAAAGACTTCTCCCAATCTCTAGATTATTTCATTAACTTTGGTTATCTCACGAGATCTAGCGACTGGAAGTATTATTTGCGCAATCTCTAAATGAAAACCTTAACTCAACTTTAACCTCAATATCTTTGAAAGATTATACTAACCTTGGTTATATTGGGAGACTCAACAAACACCATTATCTCTGAATCACTAAATGAAATCCTTAACCTTAGTTCTTTTCTGAGATCACATGTTGACCGTTGATCTTCATCTTTATCAATGGCTATCGCTAAATCGCTGGATGTTTAATAACTCAACCAATTTATTTTGAGATTCAGCAATAGTATTTAGTCACTCATGCGCTGAATGGAAAAACCATTATCCTATCATCTTTTCCCTTTGTCGCTAGATCACTAGATAAAAATCCTCTAAATCATACCTTTATGAGATTAAGCAAACACTATGTTCACTGAATTGCTAGATATCTTATCTTGACTACTATCTCGGTATCTAGAGATTAAGCGACTGAAGAGTAAATCATCATTGATCACTGAACCGCTTAATATTTTTTACTTAATCACTGAGTCTTGGAGATTGAGAAAACACTTTGTTCACTTAATCATTGAATTCATTATTGACTATAGGGTTAATACCAAGATATAATAAAAATTGTTGATCATGGTAGTCATCTATGGCTCTCACTTAATTGCTAAATACTTTACCAATTCACAGTTACATCTAGCGAATGGGAGATAATTGTTGCGCTGAGTCACCAGATGTTTTGAGGAAACCGCCATAAATCACATGAATCTGATATTGCGTTGTCATTGGATTGCCAGATCAAATCACTAACTACCAATTTAAATATGGAGATTAAGAGACTGAGTAACACATAACAAAGAGCAAGGGCTTTCTTGGTAAATCACTAAATGTTTAAAGACTTAACAAATTTGTTTATGAGATTCAGTGAACACTTAGGCAAGATAAAGACCATGTGCATATGTGAGCCCTTAAGTGTCTCAAAAAGTAACTCAGAAACATAAAGACCTAGGGCATACTTAGGGTATTTTTGAAAATAGAAACCCTATTGAGGGAAAAAAGGACATAGGGCAAGAATAGGTGGACATTTCGCATCTAGTGATCTTGACATTCATATTTTTAAAAGGAGAATTTCTTGTAGACTCATGAAAATTTTGACATAAAAATAGGATTTGGAGGCTTAGCAAGATAAGAAATGTGAATTCTCAGAAAACCCTGAAAATCACTCCAACAGTGGTTCTATCTGAGGATGCTTGAATGTAAGTTCATAGAAAGAAACTAGAATCTCTAGGTGGCAGACCAACAAAGCACTAACCACTGCAAGAAATAAATACACAACTTGAAACAAAACACACCTATACACTACAAAACTATTGTGCATGGAATAGATTTGATTTTAATTGAAGAAAATTTTTAGAAATTGTCCATGCACTGGCAATTCCTGCTCTTCACCATCCATATTCTTTAGATAATATGAATCTTTTTCATGAATTTGATGGATAACATAACGACCCAACCACAAGGATTCAAATTTTTTGTGCTTTCCCTTATCTTCATTCCTTCCATTCCACAGAAGAACTAGATCTTCAGGTTGAAACTTCCTGACAGTAGCTCTCTTGTCAAAAAGATACTTCATCTTTTGTTGTAGTCTTATATTTTCTTTTTGACCCTCTCTTCTCATTTCATCCAATTCAACTAGTTGGATCATTCTATTTTGTAAATGATCACACACTTCTAATTCTTCATCTTGCATAAACTTGTAAATAGGTAGCAAATTATTCACAAGTAGCTTAGACTTTACACCATAAAGTAACACAAAAGGAGACTTTCTTCTAGCTCTTTTTTCTATGATTCTATCTACCCATAGAGCTAATTTCAACTATTTATGCCAGGTTCCTTTGTTCTTTTCCAAATTTTTCTTTAAAATTTACAAAATTTCTTATTGCTTGATTTTGCTTTATCATTAGCTTGTGGGTGATATGGGGATGAATATGACAATATTATGCCCATCTCTAAGTAGAAATTGGTGAATTCTTGTGATCTGAAACACATGGAGTTATCCATTACTAGTTTGATAGGAACACCAAACTTTGTTATTATATTATCCATCAAAAATTTAGTAACCACTGTACTTGTAGCTTTTTTTGTTGGGATTTCTTCAATTCGCTTAGTGAAATAATCTGTGGCCACAAGTATCCAACTACATCCTCCACTGGATTTTTCAGTAAACTTCCCAATAAAGTCAATAACCCACATAGCAAAAGGAGCCTCTGCAACCACAATGTTTAACATCAATGCTCCTAAAAACTTTAGGTTATTTGAGAACCTTTGGCATGATTCACACTTCCTGATAAATGAATGAGTATCTTTGAATAATACAAGCCAATAATAACCAGCTCTTAAAATTTTGTGAGTAGTTGCCTTGGCTAAATGATGTCCTCCACATAGTCCCCAATGCATTTCTTTTAAAACTCTCTTAGATTTCCCTTTATCTAGACATAAGAGAAAAATCCCATCATTATCTTTCCAATACAAGTCTCCGTGTAACAATACATACCTTTGGGTTTGGAATTTAAGGCTTCTCCTTTGATTTTCATTCAGGCCTTTTGGGCAACTAGCATTTTTAAGAAAAAATAAATATTGGTATACCAGGGTTGCATTTCCATGCTAGTGATAGTTCCTTCATTCATGTCAACATTATTTACTTGAATCAGGTCCATATTTTCTTCTATCATTAACT
Source organism: Chamaecyparis obtusa (assembly GCA_027943335.1). Classification (NCBI taxonomy): domain Eukaryota; kingdom Viridiplantae; phylum Streptophyta; class Pinopsida; order Cupressales; family Cupressaceae; genus Chamaecyparis; species Chamaecyparis obtusa. The sequence goes on along the minus strand of BSBK01005564.1, from coordinate 105,835 downwards.
TTGCAAGTCCCAAACCTCTAACAAGTTTAGTAATGTGAAGCTCTAAATCAAACTCTTGGATTTGATTAATCCATTGCATCTTTTACCTATGACCTCATGTTGCACTATAATGTCTTTGACTTCAGCATGAGGAACATATGCATTTACCTTTGCCAAAACCAAATAAGGTCTGAATGCCTTGACTTCTTTTACCAAAGCATAAGCCTATTTTTCCATCAGCTCATATTTCAGCTCAGCTGACTGTAATGATTTGCTAAAGAAAGCAATGGGATGCTCAAATCCATCCCCATCCTTTTGTAACAAAATTTTTGCAATGGTGTGAAAAGATGCAAAAAAGAATAGAGAATAGGGTTTGGAGTAATCAGGGGATACAAAGACTGGTGCTTCTTGGATTGTTTGTTTAATTTTATCAAAGGCCTCTTTTTCTTCTTGACTCAAATCAAACTTCACATCCTTTTTTAGTAGCTTGACAATAGGCTTGACCAACTCTGCAAAGTTGGCAATGAATCTTCTGACAAAATTAATTTGTTCAAGGAAAGGCTGGGCACCTTTGAGGTTTTTAGGAGCAAGGACCTTCTTAATGGCATAAACTCTTTCAAGATCAATCCTCACTCCTTCTTTGGACACTATATGCCCTAGTAGATTCCCTTCAGTGACAGCAAAATGACATTTGTTATGATTTAAAGATATGTCAAACTCTAAGGCTTTGATCAAAAATTTCTCTAGGTGATTGCAATGATCCTCAACCCTTTTAGAATATGCAGTCAGGTCATCTTGATATACTACCATGAGAACATCAATAAGGTGTTTAAATGCTACATCCATTTCCCTTTCAAAAGTTTCTCCAAAAAATTTTAAATTGAAAGGCATCCAGACATATACATATGTTCCCGAAGGAGTAGTGAATGATGTCTTAAATTGTTCTGATTCTTTGACTAGCACTTGGTTATATCCAAAGAAACCATCCATCATGGATAATAACTCACAATCAGTCACTTTATGAGGCATAGCCTCCATATTTGGCAATCCATAGTTATCCTTTAGGGAAACAACATTTAGGTTCCTAAAATCTACACACAACCTTATGTCATCATTCTTTTTTCTCACTGGTACTAAGTTTGAAACCCAAGATGAATGTCTTATGGGCTCAATAATACCTGCATCCCTTAATTTGGTCATCTCTATTTTCATTTTGGTAGCTAACAGGGGATTAATATGTTGGAAATATTCAGGAATTAACCGAGTTACTGAGAGGGGAGGGGTGAATCAGTAACTCCAAATTTTCTTGAAATTACAGATGTATTAACATATAATTTACTTTTTCCTTATGCATATAGAAAGCATGAAACTTAAAAGCATTCACAATAATGACACATAGATTTGGTTACCCAGAAACCTTCCAAAAAGAAAGTAAAATTGGGGTGGGTATGAAACCCACAAAGCTTTAGTACTGCAGAATAAAGTTGGCTGGTTAAGGCTTACAATTTGATCACTTCTGATGATCTGCCCTGTTAGGAGCAATAAGGATTGCTAAATCCACCCTGTTAAAGGATTTACAAACATACAATGAAGTATGCACTCGGTAAAGAGATTTTACAAAAGACTGTTAAGTCTACCTGGTTAAAGGATTTTATTACTGGTTCACCTGTTAGGATGAAACAGTAGATCTCTTGCTTTGCAACTAGATTGCTGATTGAGATTTGCTGATGTACTGATCACCTTCTGTGATGAATTTGTCTTTGTTGTTCCCTATACTGTTGTAGCCCTTTGTAATTTTCTTATCTCTACCTTTCTTTCTTTTTCACATTCAGACTTATTTCTTACATCTTGACATTGTTACAACATTGCTTATATACAAGTCTAAACAATTAATTACAATTACAAAGTCGGCTTGACAAATAAACATAGGTGCCACTAAGTCGGCCCAAGTATGGTTACACAGTTCCTGTAAACTAACTCAGTGACTTTCTGATACTCGGCGTCCACTGCATTACTCAACATCGTCATGCACTCGGTAGAAGTGAAGGCACGGTTCATACTAACCACTCGGTAGGTTTTGAACTCGGTAAATACTGGTGACTCGATAGACATAATGTTACTCGGTTTACACTGTCCTGCTCGGTTTGCACTGTCTTGTTTGGTTTGCACTGTCTTGCTCGGTTTGCACTGCCTTGCTCAGTTTGCACTGTCTTGCTCGGTTTGCACTATTCTGCTCGATTTGCACTGTTCTGCTCGGTTTGCACTGTTCTACTCAGTTTGCACTGTTCTACTCGGTTTGCACTGTTTTGCTGGGTTTGCACTGTTCTACTCAGTTTGCACTCAGAATGCAAATAAGTGTTGTCACTAGTGGCAATTCTGCTTAATGCCAACAATCTCCCCCTTTGGCATTAGTGACAAAAACACTCATTGCCCAAAACTTATATACATGAATCATGCTGAGATTTATTTTTGATTTTTCAAAATTTGTCTTTGTCATAGGGCTTTATACATTATCTCCCCCTTTCAATGTGCTAACTTTTTCTTCTATAAAAATCTTCTTTTATACATATCTTCCTTCTATACATATCTCCTTCTATACATATCTCCCCCTTTTTGATGATAATGCCAAAGGTGTATATACAAGTGATTTACAGAGAGAATCCAAAATTTGATAGAAAATCAAAGTGTACCTTCATAATTAGTGCTAGGGTTTTGTCCCAATTTTCTTGTAGAATCTTGCATGTTTGGATTGCAATTTGGACTTCTGCAGAGAGTTCAATCATGTGATCTACTATAGAGAACTGATTGTCATGAATCAATGTTTTGGAATGTTCAATGTGCTTATACATTGTATTCATGATGGGAAGGATCATGTTCTAGATGTCTAGCAGTGTGGACCAGATCCTTGTGTCTTCTTTCAGTAGATCTGACTGCATATTTGATAGGTATGAGATTTTCATGTGATGAGCAGAGATTGAACTTGGTTCAAGTTGCAGCTTTTGTATGCTAATCTTCATATCCTCATCCATTTTATTCATTTTATCCTTGACATCCTTTGTGAACTCGGCAATATTGCACAGTCTGGCCAAAAGAGAGGTGACATTCGAATAGGTAGATTCAATGTTTGACAAATCTGAAGACAATTCCACTTGATTAATAGCTATGTGCTGAGCAATGTGCTCAAGCACTTTATTGTTGAATCTCTTCTCGGCTCTTTCAACTAACTTTTTTGTCCCAGATGAATCCTCATTGTATTTATTTACTGCTTTAGCTAATTGTAGCAAAACATGTCGAGAGGAGTCTACTTTAATACCTAATGCATCAGACAAAATGTCTTTAGCATCCTTAATGATTTGATATTCCTTGTCTCTCTCATCTTTAAGCTTCTTTTTCTTTGCTTTCCTTTGGAGGATTTCACCTATATTTTGCATTTGGTCCGCTGATAGATTTGTAAAATCTAATGTTGGAATCTCTATTTCTTCATCTAGGTCTATATCCTCTACTATATTCTTACCCAAAAATTTTATACTCGGTAGAGCCTTAGGCTTATCTGTCTTAATGCCTTAGTAGTAGTGACAATAGACATAGTAGGACTGGCTATAGAGACTAGCACACTGTCTACTAGAGAACTTAAAATATTTACACTTGTAGAATCAAAAACTGGAATACTTACTGCTGGAAAACTTGATGAAGTGGGAGACTGCAACTCGGTAGAAGAAATGGTGGTTGCTTCTATTGTTGCTATAGGTGATTGGATAAAAGTTGAAGTTGTCACAACCATGCTTGAAGGTGTCTCCGGGCTAGATGTAGAAACTTTTACTGGAGAGGTAGGAAGTGATGCAATGACTTCTGCTGCTATCCTCACAGTATCATCTACCTCAGTGGCTTCTTCTTGTTCATCACTGTCATCTTCAATATCTTTTATTATTACTATTTCAGTACTCGGTTGGTGAAGATGGTATAAGTTCTTCCATGTGGCATTTGCAGCCTTCACAACTGATTCAATATTGTTGATCAGAATCAAACAAGTATTGAACTTTAGTGTCATCTTATTTTCATTTTCCTTTAATGCCTTCTTTATTTCATCATTTTTCAAGCTCAGTGATAGGCCAACACTTGGGAAAATAATTAAGAAATAATTAACAATTTATGATGAAGTTCGGTTGGTCTATACATGTCAATCCAAGAGTGTAAGCTTGCGAAAGGTGTCCGAGCAGTATGCCATCAAGGGATGTCGATTATGAGATGAGGGATTATGAATGCATCTAGAACACACAAGAATAAATTTGTAGCAAACTAAAATAATTCTGGCGACAGGAACAGCAAAAATAGAAATAAACATTTAAGAAATAACAATAATAACAAATGTAGTAATTCACAAATTCAACTAATCTAGAGGAAATAATTCCAATACCAGGCATATAACTAATCTAATATAATAGTTTACTAATATGAATCTGATACTGCTATATTGATTTGACTCTTAATATGATAGAAAATTCAGAATATGCTGGTCATTATTAATAATCTGTAATGAGAACATGATAATCTTTCTTACCCAGCTATGATATTAATCTGCCTGCAAAACTATTTATGAAAACTAATTATTGAAATGAAGGAAAATCTTATTCTATTAACAAACTCAAACAAACCAAATGTAAGCTACTGAAATCACCAGCATTCTTCAGAGTGGGCCCTTCCTCCTCAGTTTACTGAGTGATGAAATTCAAATGGTTCTCTTAAACTGTTTCAATCATACACGGTACTATATTTCTGATCAAAGTCTTATCCCCCAGACTCTCTACCTGGGCTGCTATATATAACTGAAGGTGGTGATAATGGAATAAAATGACGTGGTCTATATTTGACCTGTAGCCAAATAGCTCACATAAACTGTGGAACAGATTATGGTTACAACATAAGATAAATTTGGGGATTAAACTGATCATTGGTTATTCCATTCTCATGATAGTGAAAAATGTATCTCAACTATGAGATATTTCTTGTCAATTTCTCACAGTAGCCACACATAAAGATTCTATGCACAACTGGAAAACTAAATAATGGGATGATCCATATAAGCCCTTCATCGTTGTCCATAAGGAAGAAAGAAATCTGTTATAACTTTTGAGAAATAGGGAAGGTGACGGTCTCAAATGAGATTCCAGCAGTAGAAATTTTATTCTGGAAGAATAATAGCTCACGTCCAAATGTGATAGGAAGTTGCAGTCCCAACTGGCAGGCGACAGGAAGTTGCAGTCCCGACTGGCAGGCGACAGGAAGTTGCAGTCCTGACTGACAGGTGACAGGAAGATCTATGCCACAAATAAACATGCTGCAATAATAAAGATTAGTAAAATGCAATCAACAATGAATTTTCCATATTTTAATCCCAAAACAATATTAAACACTACTTATTTATATTAAACTATATGCAATGTTATAATGTTAAAATGGAATGAAATAGGATAGAAATGGAATGAAGAAGTAAGTAGGAAAGTGCATAAGATGGATTAGAATAGGGCATTAAATAGGTTATAATTGGCTCTCATCACTCAGCATTAACTGTCTCAGGGTTTGATCAAATATGTCTATTACAGTTTGCTTTGCATTGCTCCATCTCATTTTTATTGGACCTAATAAGACTGCTGGAACCTGTGGGGCTAATTCATCAGGAGAGTATTTCCACTATCCCATCTTTTCAATAATAGCATCTTCTATTTCCTTCTGTTCTATTTTCGATCTGGTTTCATATTTAAAAGATTTTATGTTACTTACTCCATATCCTGATCTGTCTCTAAAAAGTTTGATCCTCTCTTGAAAGTTTAGAGGAGGCCTTTTGAATACTATATCTTTGTCTGCTTTGTCTGCCTTGTCTACCTTACCTCTTGCACTTCTCCTTGTAAATACAGCAGTGGGAGGCTTAGGTGCCTTAGTGATGAATACCTTTCCTTTCTTCTTTGCAGGTCCTGGTTCCTCTGTTTTCTCATCCTTTTCCTCTTCTTCTTCATCATTTTCTCCTTTGTCCTTGGTTAGCATTTGCATTTTGGCTATCCTCTTCTTTCCTTTGTTTACCACCTGTGGAAGCTTTATGCTTAATTCAATTCTCACCTTTGCTTCATCATATGTTCCAAAATATGGAGCTTTGGGATTAACAGGCTGATTAAGAAGGGCTTCAATGATATTCTTGGTTTCATCAATATTTACCTCATAAGGGAGAGGTTTTACATATGCAATCCTCGGTTTAGCTGCTTGAATATATACATCGTCACAATCTACCATGAAACAAATGTCATCCTTGTAATCTTCCACCAACTTCTGTGGAATCCAGAATCTGTCATTCATTTTCTCTTTGAAAGACTCAAAATAACTATCCATGATGCTTTCAAAATTTTCACCCATTTCTGAGATGTATTCATTTATCTCATAAAGGACTGGCACATCTTTTCTCCATACAACTTTTCCTTTAGAAGGGAAGAATTTCTGAACATAGAAGAATAAACAGACCAGTAGGGATCCAAACTTACATGGATTGTTTTTGGAAGTTTGAATGCTTTCCATGTTCTTGTTAAACTATTTTAACAATAAATCTACAAGGTCAAATGATAAGTTATTCTTGACCACTTTGTATGCTAGGTCAATAGCTTCACAGGAGACACTATTCTGTCGACTTGAACTGTATATTTTATGGGCAATTATGTGTGTACCAAACTTTAGTTCAGCATCGGTAATGCTGCTAACTTTCATGCCTCTACCATCCCACTCGGCTAGGGTTTTCTTCTCCAGTTCTGACCGACCTAGGGTTTTGGTAGTTTTTGCTTTGTTCAACATGGGAAGACTGGTGATTTGATGAATCATCTTCTTGGTGATCTCTATGGGTTGCTCAAGCCAAATCTTGCCATCATGTATACGGCTGAGAATGTATCTAACCCATTTCTCCCAAAAGTTTCGAGGTAAATGTGCAATGTGAACTAATCCCTTATCTTCCAGATGTTTGTGCTCGGGTTTTAGAATACCATCCACACATAGTTCTTCACACACAATATCTAGCTCTAGGTTTCCCATTTCATGAATTGCACAGTTGAAATGATTGCGAATATCGTTAATAAGTAGTACCTTAGGAGGAATCTGAGATTGAGCTCCGTTCGGATCTAGGGCTGCTGCAATTGTGGGCACGATCTTGAAATCTGGTGCTCTCCATTCCCCTTGGACTAACATTTTTGATCCTTTCTTCACTAAAGTGCTGGATGATGCCATGGTAGCTCACAGAAAATTCTTTTCACAAAAAGGTATTTGAATCGCTAGATTGCTCTTGAAATTCTCTGCTCTCAAAGTGCTTAAAGTTCACGGTGAAGAATGAGTTCGATTTCTTGCCTTTTGTTTACAACTCTGTCATTAATGCTTAGTACAAATTAGGGTATGAATTTCGACAGACTGTCACCCACTAAGAATTAATTTTTCGGTAAAGACTTCGCAACTCGGTGAACTCAAGAATTCATATTGCTCCGACCTCGCTCGGTAAAGACTGGTACTGACCTTGCTCGGTAAAGACTGATACCGACCTTCCTGTGATCTTACTGCATCTTGTATGCTGATTTAGATCTTTCTTTTAATTCGATTCTGGAACTGCTTGAAGTTTGTCTATGAGAATACAGTTCCAATGCTTTCTTGGAAATTTAGTTTGAGTTGGTAGAGCCACCCATTCCATTAGTTGGACTGGTTTGCTCGGTAGATTTAGGAATCCACTTTTGTCTCACCTGTTTCCTGACTTTAGTTGCTTCATTCTTCTTTCCATCTTCAACTTCACTAGCATTCATGCAGTTTCTGGCTATGTGACCGAGTTTAGTGCATTTGAAGCATCTTACGGTAGTATCTCTTTTCCTTAGATGATGTTTTATGCAGTTCATGCCAATGTGTCCATATTCTCCACAGTAATGACATCTACACCAGGTGTTGTAGTCCCATCCAAACATTGCTTTCATAATTTGTTCTGCTGGATTGAAGGTCTTGGATCTGCACTCGGATGCTTTGTGACCTTGTTTGTTGCATTTGTGACAATTACCTCTGAATCTTGGTTTTTCCCTGCATTCATTTGCTTTGTGACCATGTTGATTGCAGTTGTAGCATTTTTCATTGAATTCTGCTTTTTCATTGCTCCAACATTTATTTGAAGTATGTCCTATTTTACCACAATGATTACAAGTAGGTTTCTGATTTCTTTGAGTACCTTGCTTAGAAGATTCACCTTCTCCTTTGTATCCAAGTCCTGCTTTTCCTTTCTGCCTATGAAGATTTCACTCATATAGCTGATTCAAGTCTTCTTGGCTTTTCAGCATTTCTTCATTGATTTGTTTTTCGGTGTTTAGGTCATCCACCAATCTTAGATTGATTTCCTTTTCAGATCTTAGTTCTTCTCTTGTGCTTTCTATTTCTGATCTTAGATTCAGAATTTCTTCATTTGTATGGGAGATCTGATCAATTAGGTTTTCTAACTGAAGGGTTTTATTTTGGACTTCATTGTTCCTTCCATCTAATTCATCTTTCAACTTTTTTCTTTGTTCTAAGATCTCACAAAATCTTGTTGAGTGTAGCTCTTGTTCTCTTTTTAATTTTCTCACTTCTTCCTGCAGAGACCCATTCTTTTCTAGGAGTTCTTTGACAGCATTGTTTACTTCATCTGAGCTATTTGAGGGAAAAAGATCTTCAATCTTTTCTTCAATGTAATTCTGATCATTCATCTGATTTGCAAGTTCCTTCCTTCTTCTTAGGGATTGGGAGAGATGTTCTTTTGCTTCTTTAAGTTTAGCTATGGCCATTTCCAGATCTAGCTTTTCATTTTCAATCACCTTGTTCAGTTTGAATACCTCCATTGTCCTGGATCTTTGCTCAAGCTAGTTAAGCTTTATCTTGAGAACCAACTTTGCTCTGATACCAATTGTTGGAAATATTCAGGAATTAACCGAGTTACTGAGAGGGGAGGGGTGAATCAGTAACTCCAAATTTTCTTGAAATTACAGATGTATTAACATATAATTTACTTTTTCCTTATGCATATAGAAAGCATGAAACTTAAAAGCATTCACAATAATGACACATAGATTTGGTTACCCAGAAACCTTCCAAAAAGAAAGTAAAACTGGGGTGGGGATGAAACCCACAAAGCTTTAGTACTGCAGAATAAAGTTGGCCGGTTAAGGCTTACAATTTGATCACTTCTGATGATCTACCCTATTAGGAGCCATAAGGATTGCTAAATCCACCCTGTTAAAGGATTTACAAACATACAATGAAGTATGCACTCGGTAAAGAGATTTTACAAAAGACTGTTAAGTCTACCTGGTTAAAGGATTTTAGTACTAGTTCACCTGTTAGGATGAAACAGTAGATCTCTTGCTTTGCAACTGGATTGCTGATTGAGATTCACTGATGTACTGATCACCTTCTGTGATGAATTTGTCTTTGTTGTTCCCTATACTGCTGTAGCCCTTTGTAATTCGCTTATCTCCACCTTTCTTTCTTTTTCACATTCATACTTATTTCTTACATCTTGACATTGTTACAACATTGCTTATATACAAGTCTAAACAATTAATTACAATTACAAAGTCGGCTTGACAAATAAACATAGGTGCCACTAAGTCGGCCCAAGTATGGTTACACGGTTCCTGCAAACTAACTCAGTGACTTTCTGATACTCGGCATCCACTACATTACTCGGCATCGTCATGCACTCGGTAGAAGTGAAGGCACGGTTCATACTAACCACTCGGTAGACATAATGTTACTCGGTTTACATTGTCCTGCTCGGTTTACACTGTCTTGTTCAGTTTGTACTGTCTTGCTCGGTTTGCACTATCTTGCTCGGTTTACACTATCTTGTTCGGTTTGCACTGTCTGCTCGGTTTGCACTATTCTGCTCGGTTTGCACTGTTCTGCTCGGTTTGCACTATTCTGCTCAGTTTGCACTCAGAATGCAAATAAGTGTTGTCACTAGTGGCAATTCTGCTTAATGCCAACATAATAGGCCTTTTCTTTTTTCTGAAAGGTTTAGCATATTTTTTCAAAGGGATTTCATGCTGAAATAGGTTTGTCCTATAGGCTTTGAGATCATCATATGACCAAGAAAAAACATGTTTATACCTCTTTAGAAACCTTATTAATTTATTTCTTACCTCCCTACTAAGTCCTTTTCCAATATATACTAGTTGAGGGGATGTTTCTGACCCTAGGTTTATTTCTTCTAGATCATCCACCTTAGCATTAGATTTTTGGGACATATGATTGTCATTTATTTTGAACATGTCTTTTAGCTTAACTAACCCTTTGGGGATATGGTTGGAAGGTAATTGAACAACTTCATTTCCTATGACACAATCCCTTCAATCAACAACTTCTTGATAAGCATCAAAATCAATTTGTTGTCCATCATATTGATCCAACCCTTGAATGAACCTTAAGATGTCATTTTCATCCTCAAAGACTTGCCAATTGTAAATATTATCAGGGACAATAGGTCTACTTTTTATTTCTAACTTTGATACACCAGTAAGAGTAGCATCATTGTTTTTCAATGCCACATTTGCAAGGAAATCTGCCATGATATTCTTTGATCTTTGCACCCAAAAAATATTGAAAGCATAAAAAATTTATATCCTATCCCAGACAACATATCTACATAATTTAACCCTAACATCCATTGTAACATACTATGATCTAATCTAAGCAATAACTAACTAGGAATCTCCATAAACTTTTAAACATTTTATACCATGCTTTATTATAATATCTAATCCCAATATCAAAGCCTCATATTCAACAGTGTTTTTAGTGCACTGGAAGGTTAAGAGAAAAGAGTATTTAAAAGTAATACCTAATGGGGATATAAAAAACACCATCTTCTAAGCCTTCCTTAGAGAATCCTCCAACAAAGTATAATTGCCACAATCCATCTTGTTTTAAAAGCAACTCATCAACAATTGGGTTAGTATTTTTAAGTTGTGGCACAATTTCTTCAACTATGAAGTTTTCCATGTCAATATAAGCACAAAAATTTAAATCCTCAAGTGCCACCATTTCAATCATGACTAAGGAGCGAGGCTCTCTGTACAACTTTACCTCAGTACCATTTATAGGTATAGTAGCATATGAGAGGTCTAATTGCATCTTTCCTCCTACTATTGCTTCCCATTGTCTTGATAGTAGCATACCATAATGAGGTTTGGTATCAACTACAACCACATCCATTTTCTAAATAGCCTTAGGAAATGTAGCAATCTTTACTTCTATTCCAACCAAGGTTCTAACCATAGGAACTACTCTGTTATCCATGGCATAACATCTACCATTAGATGTATCAACTTGAAGCCCTAGTTCTTTCATGACATGATAAGGCATCATAGTAGCTACAACACCAGAGTCTATCATATAATTTTTCAACAATAAGTTATTTACAATCAAAGTGACATAAAAAGGATCAATGGAGGATGGCTCTTGGGTCACAATATTTCCAACACAAAAGTTAGAAACCTCTTTGGTTATCTCAAGTCCTGCCACTGGCTTTTCCTTTTCTGACACAATAGGAATGTCTTCTTATTCATTTATCAGAGCCAAAGTTGTTGCCTTATGCTATTTTATTTTCAACATTTCTAATAAAGGGATTGACACCTTCATTTGAGACAAAGCATGTCTCATTTCAAAAGTTGGGGCCTTAGTAGAAAGATCAAATAAGTCTTTTCTTCCACCAACCTTTCTATTTCTCTTTTCTATGGTAATTTCCTCATTCTTCTTAGTACTTTGAACTACAACAGGTTCCTACTTGTTGTTGTTACTTCTACTTGGGAAAGCATTTGGTTTAGGAGAAACCTTATTCTAAGAATAATCCTTAACAAAGATTGACCTTGGTACTCCTTGATCAGCATCAAATTTTCTATTTCTCAAGCTATATGAGGATCTAGCTTGAGAAATTGTAGCTGCAATCAGAGTCTTGATTTCTTCTTTACTGGGCTTTCTCCAGTAAGTACCATCCATCTCTAGTCTGATCATATTTTTTTGATAAGTGTCATCATCAAATTCCTCAAGGTCAGAATGGGAAAATATTTGTTGCTCATAACCCAGGAGAATTCTCCTTTTATGATCAACATAAACTAGTATCTCTTCATCTTATGAAGAGGAAAGTTCTTCCACCTTTTTAGTGGTAAACATATTTACTACAGGATTTTCAGATCCTTCATGGTCTCCTATAAGTGGGTCTTCTAGTTCATCTCCTAGAGCTTGGGCTACAACACATTGGTAAGGTGAGTAAGGCATGTTATAGGCCACACACCATGGAATATTTTCTACATTATGTGTTGTATTTTTCTTCAAAGGATTAGGAGTATCCCTTCCCTTTTGTCACTCATGGGTATCAAAAACAAGCTTCCCATCCTTCCAATTTGTTTTGTATGGCTGATCATGTAGCCTAGGAAATCTCTCTTGCCTTTGATATGGTGGTTTATTATCTTGAACATGTTTCCCACTCTTATAAAATCTAGTAGAAAGATCTTTGACAACATTTGCCAATTTTTCAACCTTGTCATCTTCTTTAGTAGGTTTCACAACATGTGGTCTAGTTTCTTTCCACAACCTCCCTTCATCCCTTTTGTACATTTGACCATATGCTTTTCTATTAATTTCATTATTTATGGCTAATTTGAAAGCATTTCTCAAATTATGTGGGCTTTTGTCTCTCAAAAGGTAAGACATTTTTCCCTCTACAACATTGAAGTATGTGGTCAAACAAACCTCATCATCTAGTCTCAAATTTTGGAATAATTTGTACATAGCCTTTTGAAATCTAGCATTGAATTCTAGCATGATCTCATTTAAATGCTTCTTAGTGTTATTGAACTCATTAGCATATAACTAGAATTTACATGTTCAACATAATATTATTTAAAACCTTTTACAAACTCTTCCCATGAAGTAATACTATTTTGAGGAAAAGCTCTATACCAATCCCTAACGTCTTCTTCTAATGAGTGAACAAAGAGTTTCATTATCACATCTTCATTTTCAATTTCATAATCATTTATCTTATCTGAAAAATATTTAAGATTCTTTTCACATGTAACTACATTATTTCCAGTAATTTAGGGATCTTGTCTCTTACCTCATTAGGGATAGCATTTGGTTGACTAGAGATACCATCAAAGAACAATGGTGGATATCTTTCCAGGAGAATTGGTCTCCTTTGAAAGTTTGGTGGAACTTGTGCTCCCACTCCTCTAGCATTTTGACATGACATATTTCCCATGGGAACACTAGCCAAATGGGCTGATGGATTTATATTTTGAACTGGTCCTTGTACTATTTGATTGGAGCCTAAGGCTTTGATATTTGGCATAGAACCACATGATTGATTTTGTGGTATTGTCCCAATAATAATAGGGATTGAGCTACTAGCAGTTGTATTCATGTTAGCATGAAGGAAATAAATTCTCCTTTTCATCTCATCTACAATAGCTTATAATTCTAACTTCTCTAATTGGATAGCTAGATCTTCTTTGGCCTTTTTAGCCTTTTCTAATTCTAAGCTATTCTAAGATATTGTATTAGGAATAGCATCATTCCTTTTGGGTTCATTTATGCTGATCCCATTTATCTTTTACTTTCCCTAATTAGATGCATTTTTCACATTATTTCTGAGATCTTCATTTCTTTTGATCTTTGATGGATGCAACTATCTCAGGATAGGGACTTCACCCTCTAATTCATCCTTATTAGGATTAGGCCCATTTATATTATCCTTTTTTCTCAAAGCTTCCATATCACCAAATAGCTCATAGTCTAAACCCTTAAATCTTTGATTTAGACTTTCAGCCTCAAGTTCATTTTTCTTTGTCTTTCTAATGAGCTCTTGTCTTTCCACGAGAAAATCATATTTTTCCTGTTCCCACACTTCTCTCCTTTTAATAATTCCTATCAATTGTTCCTAGTCCTTTTTTCTCAAAGCTATGACTTCATCCCATAACTTTTTAGAATCACATGAAGTATTTTTAGTAGCAGAAGTCTCTTCATTCTAGTCTAAATTTTCACTCATGGGAAAATATCCTATATCTATGAATTAATCTTCTTGAGGAGGACTAACTGACTCAGGGTTCATTCTTCTAAGGAGTTTGGGATTTTCAAAAAAAGATGGGACTTCCTTTTGGATGGGTATTGGAACATGCTCTTTAGTTGGCCTAGGAGAGTTATGGATGAATACTCCTCTTTTAGACCATTGCTTTCTACTAGGTGTATGCAGCTCATCACCCATATTGCTTTCTGGGTGATCCCTATAGTATGACCTAGTGTTTCTTTATCTACTCATAGTAACTTTGACAAGATACCTAAACGAATTTCTTTATGCTTAACCAACAACTGGTAAACATAGATTTCAAATTCACCACCCACAAATTTGTGGGGATAGATTACAAACTAGTCTTCGGATACAACAACAAACAGTTAGCAGAAAATTGTAACAAGCTTATTGTGGAAATATTTTTAATTCCCTAGTAGAGTCACAAATTTTGTTAGTAACTAAAACTATAGATGATCAAAACTAATCAGGAAACCTCTAATACTCAACTCTTGTAGTCCCAATAGACGCATTTGTCAATAACAAACCCTAAGGTATTAAGGATCTAAATCCTTCTTCACTTTGAGCTCTAAGCTACAGGTGGGTATACCTATCAGATTCAATTCTTCAAATATCACTATAACTATCTGTATGCTCAATAAAGATATAAACATATAACTCTCAAAAAAACTTTAAAGTAAATCATTATTTAAATTGATTGATGGTGAAATAGTGCAACCTAAGCAATGACCAGTGCCAAATCCTAGGGCATCAGAGTCAACAAATATACATCTACAAAAAACTTTGTCATTCAAATAACCCCAAAACCAAGAAAATATTTCTTACAAATTACCCTCTCATGTATATACTATATCATCAAATCCATGCATAGGTATTGAAATCTCTGAAATCTCACTTAAGATTTACCCCTACCCTGAAAGGAACTTAAGATTCAACCCCACTATCTACCTTGTAGAATGATGTATTTAAAACTACTTTATAGATTAAATGCACAAAGAAATCAAATGCATACATCAAGATGACAAAACATATACATGGAATTTTAGTATATTTTCATTAACAAATTTTTTGTATCAATACATTCAGAAACTCAGATTCCTTAGAATCAAAATACTAATGCAAAATCCTATTACACTGAAAAATTCACCACCCTTTACAATCATTTAGAACTTTCTATATATAAAAAAGCCATCTTGGAATTGTTGAGAAAAGGATGCAACAAGCTTTGGATGACTTTGATAGTGACTTGCACTAGAATACAAAATATATTCAAATTGCAATGGAAAACAAGGAAAATGGTGCCAGAAGTTGTTTCTTGTCATGGTGAGTTCCCTTTTAGTTTCACCTTTGTCTGTTGGTATTCAGAGTAACTGCAAAGTTGTTGTCTGACTGATGACCACCATCTGGCTAACCTATATCATCCTTTGTATAGTAATTACTCTCCATGTGCTCATAGATCAGGTGTAATGTTGGAATTCACTCTTCCTCTATTTCTTCTACATTAATTGATGTTGGATTCTTCTTCTTTGGCTTGGTATTCTTATCCCAAACTACCACATTGCTAATATAACCTTGATCATTTAATGCATAGGAGTTATCAAGATCACCACAATCTTCTTTCAGTTATCTCAGCATTCAACTCTATGTAACATCAAATTTGAAATATGACTAGTAGTAATGTAAGATGTTGACAACTTATATTTAAAAATTGTAGAGAGAGAAAAAGAATGATTACTGTGTCATTATCAAAAAACCCTCGAGTACTAAAAAAAACCCTCAATCATGATCTAACTAGCTAGCTTGTACACTTTATTCATCCTGGTAGAGTACCTTTCCACATTATCAACAACTCTTTTTCCTCTTTCATTAATGCGAACTTAACTCAAGTCTTTTGGAGCTTTAGTGACTGAAAGACTTCTCTTATTCTCAAAAATATTTTCTTAACTCTAAGTTAATTTGGAGATCAGGTGACTGAAGGATTTGTGTGATCTCATAATATCTTCTTGACCCATGGTTCTATTTGGATATTTGGCGACCACCATCAAATCTGATTTGCATCTACAGTCTTCATAAAATCTCCAAGTCTTTAACTCTAACTTCACTTGATTCCGCGATCCAGTGCCTGAGAGATTTCTCTGAATCTCCAAATGTTTAGCTCAACCTTACTCTTTCTTAGAGATTTAGTGACTGAATGTATTCATAATCTCTTAATATCTTCTTAACTTTAGTTAGATTATGAGATTTGGAGACTGAAAGCTATTCACCAAATCGCTAGATGTTCATACTAAACTGTGGTTACTTTATGAGAACAGGTGACTAAAGGATACGTGTAATCTCATAACCCATCTCTTAACTCATTGTTTATCTAGATATTCAGTGATATAAAGACTTCTCCCAATCTCTAGATTATTTCATTAACTTTGTTTATCTCACGAGATCTAGCAACTGGAAGTATTATTCGTGCAATCTCTGAATGAAAACCTTAACTCAACTTTAACCTCAAGATCTAGCGACTGTTGTGTTCTTGTGATCTCTGAAATATTATACTAACCTTGGTTATATTGGGAGACTCAGCAAACACCATTATCTCTGAATCACTGAATGAAATCCTTAACCTTAGTTCTTTTCCAAGATCACACACTAACCGTTGATCTTCATCTTTATCAATGGCTATCACTGAATCACTGGATGTTTAATAACTCAATCAACTTATTTTGAGATTCAGAGATAGTCTTTAGTCACTCATTTTCTGAATGGAAAAACCATTATCCTATCATCTGTTCCCTTTGTTGCTAGATTGCTAGATAAAAAAACTCTAAGTCTTACCTTTATGAGATTAAGCGAACACTGTGTTTGCTGAATCACTGGATATCTTATCTTGACTACTATCTTGGTATCTAGAGATTAAGCAATTGAAGAGTAAATCATCATTGATCATTGAATCAGTTAATATTTTTTTACTTAATCACTGAGTCTTGGAGATTGAGTGAACACTTTGTTCGCTTAATCACTGAATTCATTATTCACTACAGGGTTAATACCAAGATATAATACTAACCATTGATCTTGATATTCATCTATGGCTCTCGCTTAATCATTGAACACTTTACCAATTCACCGTTACATCTAGCGAATGGGAGATAACTGATGTGCTGAGTCACCAAATGTTTTGAGGAAACTGCCATAAATCACACGAATCTAAGATTGCATCATAATCAGATCACCAAATCAAATCACTAATTGCTAATTTAAATATGGAGATTAAGCGACTGAGTAACACATAACAAAGAGCCAGGGCTTTGTTGTTGAATCGCTAAATGTTTGAAGACTTAACAAACTTGTTATGAGATTCAGTGAACACTTAGGCAAGATAAAGACCATGTGCATATGCGACCCCTTAATTGTCTCAAAATGTAACTTAGAAACATAAATACCTAGGGCACACTTAGGGTATTTTCTAAAATAGAAACCCTATTGAGGGAAAAAAGGACTTAGGGCAAGAATAGGTGGACATTTCGCATTTGGTGATCTTGACATTTAGATTTTTAAAAGGATAATTTCTTGCAGACTCGTGAAAATTTCTACATATAAATAGGATTTGGAGGCTTAGCAAGATAAGAAATGAGAATTCTTAGAAAACCCTAAACATCACTCCAACAGGTCATCTCCTCTAGTCCCTCTAAATGGAAAGTGACTTTCCTCACACAACACCACTCATTTTCTTACTCGTATGACGAGCATAAAGATCTCACTCCTGTACAATAGATTTTCGTACGGTGACTTCTCACCCCACATAGAACATGGTCATACAATGACTTCTTTCTTGTACATTGAGATGCCCAACTATATGACACGGTGGGACCCACACTCCTAAGGTACTTGCACAGTCATGGTTAGTCCAATATAGTTTCCAGTATGGGTTATGTCTTATATTGTTGATGTTCATACAACAATATTCCTTCAATTTCATATGTGTACGGTCTCCTACTCTTCTGTGCGGGTAATCACCTCTACACACAATACTCATCCAGGTCTTCAATGAATTAACAAAACTAGTGATGTCTAATGCCCCTCCCATAGTCTTTTTTTCTATATGTTATGGCTATTTTAGGATGATGACTTATATGTTAGGATATCAAGAATGCTTATGGTTTTATTGACCCCATACTTGCATGTGTAAGGTTGATGTGTTTTTTTTATATTCATGTTTGACGTGCTCGATGTGGTTGAGGGACAAAGTTGTAATTACTTACTTGCGAGATCTACACAATCGGTTGATCCTCGCCATTGCTTGTTTATATTTATACATGTATGTACATGCTTGTCTTTTATGTAGGTTTGAAGGTACCAAACATCGACTTCCCTGAATTGCTAGGATGAGCGTGCCCTATCACAAAATCTCAATGGTAAGAGAGGGGAGATAACATACGAATCCAAATCCCAACCCCAGCCATTGATTTCCCTAAATATTGGGAAAGTATCTATTTCTACCCATCCAAATTCGTCAAGTGACGTGAATTCATGAGCCCTTCCTTAGTGTTTGTTTGATATATAGTTAGTTGATTTTTGGATTTTGGGAGTTGAGTAGATTTGTTTGTGTGAATTATTTGATTTAATTAATTAAGCTAGGAGTAATTTTGAGATTTGAATATTTATATTTTATGTATGTGGAAATATTAGATATAGAGTATGTTTAACTATTAAGGGTAATTAAATACCTTTGTTAATTAAATGATTAAGTTAAAATATTTAAATTTGGAATTAAAGGGTTTAATTAATTATTAAATCTTAATATAAATTAAAGGGCATAGTTGATTTATTTAATATTTGATTTATTAGTTTGCATAGTTAATTTGTGCTAAAGTATTTATTGTTTAATTAAATAATTATATGCAATTTAAGTTACACATTTGATTTAAGTGAAATTAAAATTATAATTAAAGTTAAAAGTTGAGTTAGAATTGTACTTAAAAAGTGCATTGTTTATTTTCGAGTTATTTTATCATGTAACTAGAGAGAGGGAGTTGAGTTCTACTTTAGGGTTTGCATGTTTTAGAAACCCTAGGAGGGATAAGTTTTCTTTATGTAGGGATTTTGGGTATTATTATCATTACGTCTATCAGGTTTTGGAGGAGCTCTAGAAGTATTGGAAGATTTTTGGGAAAGCTTATTTTGGTTGGTATTATTTTGTGATTTTTTGAAGGCTTAGATTTTGACGGTTGGCTTGGGTCTTTCTTGGCTTCATATTTTCAGACATTGGTTGAGGTAGGGTTTTAAACCCTCATATTTTGCAAATTCTTCTTTGAAAAGATTGTACACTTCGTGTCTAGGATTGCTATGTGATTGATTTGTAATTGGTTTATGTTTTAATTTTGATTTTGTTGTTTGAAAATTTGATTGAATTGATGTTAGATAGATATGGTATTTCATTTTGGGTGTTTTGAAAACCCAAGAATAAATTTTATGAAAATTAATGTATTTTTTCTCAATATGTTGCTAAAGGATTGAATTGGAAAATTGCATGTGAAATCAAAATTATTAGATGTTAGTTTTGTCAAAAACCCTAACTTCCATTTGAGGAAATCAATTATTTATGTGTGTGTGTGTGTGTGTGTGTCTAATGCATGAAAGTTTAATGTTTTAGATCTATTATTTTGAAATATATATATATATATATATATATATATATATATATATATATATATATATATATATATATATATATATATATATATATATATATTCGCTGCCTATCCCAGAATTAATTCTGGTGTATTGTTCTTAAAAGTAATAAATAAATAAATAAAATATAAAATATAAAACAAAATAATTTTTTTTTTGAGTTATTTTAAATAAATAAATAAAGTAAAATAAAATGTATTGTGGTGGGGACGAGACACCACCCATGTACCCCATGTCAGCATTGGGAGCTTGCTAGCGGCTTCCCCATAGGGGCCACACGATAAGTTAAACCCTATCAGTGGTCTCCCAGCTTGCGGACTGCACGTCAGACGGGACCCCTACCAGTGGTTCCTCATGGGAGCCACATGGTAGTGGACATCCCTATGGACGATACCCATTAGTCGGGCCGAACGACAATGGATTTCTTGCTAGTGGTAGCCCCGTTGGGGAGGTCGCACGGTGAGGGAAAGAGGGGTGTGGGCCAGCCCCCCCCCGTATTACTTTATGTTTCTTTTTAATTTAAAAATAAATTTTATTTATTTGTGGATATTGGTAAATTATTTATTATTTAAAATAATTTTTTTTATGTTGATTATTAAAATAGATGATGATTATTAAATTGTAATTTATATTTAAAATAAGTTATTTCATTTTGTATATTCCTTTTTAATTGGTATTAAATAATTATAGTTAAGAAATTCTTGATGAAGTCTGATAATAAAATATAATTATGTTTATATTTTCATTAAAATGATTTAATGAGTGTATATTTGAGATATATTTGTTTAGAGTGATGATGATTTTATTGGAGTTATTTGATTTAAATAAATTATGTGCGAGGGATGTTATGGGTAATATTCTTGAGGGTAATATAGGAGTAATTCACTTTATATTTCCTATAGGTGATCTATATGTGGTTGAGGTGGAATTTGTTTGCATGTTTATTTTCTTGGAGGATACTTTTGAGATGTCATGGTTTTGAGAACCAGTGCATGTTCCTTAGGTTTTGTGGGAATGGAGATTTGATTATATTACTGTTTTAGAAACCTATGTGGTTGTTTATTGTTTGTGAGCCTAAGGGAGGTTAAATAGGTGCATTTTAGGGGAGTGGCTTACAATAGGGGTCTGGGGCCCAAAGAGGCCAGTACCAGGGTAACCTATCGTAAGTTGATTAATAAGTGATAACCTAATAATAAAACTTGAGATAACATTAAATACGAGATTAATTATTGATGCCTCGCCCATGGCTTGAGTACTTGTATAGGCTAACGATGGGAATGAGATTATACCTAAAGAGTAGGTATGATTAGAATTCCTCATCTTCATGAGAGGGTATTTTGTTTTTGCATGGGTCATGTTGAGGGTTCAGTGTCCAGTCTAGGGTAACTCAACCTGATAAACACTTGAGGGTCAAGGGGTCTAAAGAGACCAGTCCAAGGTAACTCAAGTAGTTGTCCATGTGATGACACTCCTATAGTTTTTAGCCTAAGTTTCCTCCATAGTTTATGCATTTTCCTCTGGTGGTGTGTTCTTGTTGTCTCATTATTATTTGGTGGTTTATTTTGTATTATTCGGTGATTGTATATGTGTTCGATATTATGGTATTTGGTATTTTGGAATGTGTTGGTTATTTGATGATTTTTTATCTTTAGTTGGTGGTACCCTTGAGTTAGAAATCCTTCATGACCTTTACTTAGTTATCTTTGATTGAGTTTGTTATCTGAGTGGGGTTTGTTGTTATCTCCTCAATACGGTGGGAGTGGACCTTTAGTTCCATGAGGTTAGTGGTAGTGTTATCTTTTACTATTTTAGATTTTGACATTCCTATAGCGGTGCTAGATGATGCTTTTTGTTGTTACCTTCTTCTTATTCTTCATTGGAGGCTTGATAGTTCCTATCTTTTGATGTTCATTATTATATCTTGTATCAATGCTTCATAGTTGTAGATATTGTATTATATTTTTTAATCAATTATTGTGACATACCCTACGACTTGTGTAGAGGATGTTGTATCATTATGTATACCTTATGGTGTTGGATGTACTTGTTCATTTGATATAATTGTAATTATTCTTAATCTAAATATTTATTTTGTTATACATAATTCTACATCATGGGACCCTTGAGGATTGTTAATTGTGATTGAGTTGTGCATATGTACTTGTTTGTATCTCATGGTTGCATTGCTTCTACATTGTTATCATCATTGTCTTTTAACACTTAAGGAAAAAATTATTCTGTAAACATAGTAACATGTATTAGGTTAAATTCTCTTGGGTTCCTTGGCGGGGCATTACTCGATGTCATAGATATAATATTAGTATTTGAGATAGCCAGACAATTATAAGAAATTATGGATTTCACTAGAAGGGATCAATATCACCAATATTACTAAGAACACAATATCAAATATCTTTGTCTAGTATAATTTTTTTTCAAATGAAGACTTCACAAATTTGAAGCACAATTTGAAATATTAGAATGATATCTTCGATGGCAGAATAGGGTGAGGAATGACTCCAACTAAAACTGCGAATACAGACTATGGAGGATCTTCCACTTCTGACAATAAAGTACACATCAAATTTCTGAAAAAACCACATTGGAAATATATTTGTAACATAGGACGGTTTTCCAATGAAGGCTCATCTGAAGTTTGACTACCATCTTGTTGGTTCTTGTAATGCCCAAAAGTTCGGGACAAAACACAACCAACAATTTTTTTTAAAAAAGTTATAAGTTTCACGTTCACGATGCGGGACAAAAGTGCTATGACAAGGTCCAAAAGCGACAAGAGGTCAAACCTCAACAAAGTTGTTTTCCAAAGTATGCTAGATGAAAATTCAATATAATCAAAGTTTGTTAATCAACTTGACGATCAATTTCATCAAACATTAATCTATTAATCCTTTAGATTATCTAAGAGGAACAACATGTTTATTGTTAACGTTATTCTTTAAATAGGTTAACCATTCCCAATTATGTAAATTTCAAGACCAATTTGATTATGAAAATTAAATTGAAAGCTAAAGAAAGATATTGAATATAATTTTCAAGAGTCATCTATACCAATTTCCGTTCAAAATGAATACATATTAATTCAATTAATGATTACATTATACCAATTAATCAATGTACCTTTTAACTAATTAATAAATCTAAAGGAAACATTATTTAATGATATTAAATCAATGATTATAATTAAATATTATATATATAAAATTAATTAATAATTATAATATATTAATCAATTAATATAGTTATTAATCAATTAATAAATCATAATATATTAATTAATAATATATACATATTATATAATTCATAATATTGAACATTTTGTAATTAACAAATAATAAATAAAACATTGCTGAAATAATAACTATCTATTGTTATTAACAAAACATTAATTTCAAAATAACATAATTAACTAACAACCTAAGCTAACTTAACAACCTACTCACTAAACTAAACATCCCACCAAGTCAACTAGCCTATCTCCCTACTCTTAGCACCCTAGAAATCTATCAAATCTTCCCTTCACACCACTTACCATCACAAGGACAAGGGAGGGGTGCGCAATTTAAGAGAGGGAAGAAAATTTATTTCAAAATTTCAAACTTCCCCAAAAGCCTGTGCCCAAACCTGCGCTTGGAAAGAGGAGAGGCATGGGGAGTAAGTGGGAAGTGGGTCCCACCACTTACTCTTGTCCAAGGGAAGCTCCATTCACAATTTAAATTAATTGCTAGGCATGGGCTAGCAAAGGCATGCGTAGGTTTTGGAGACTAAAAGGTAAGAGCATTTAGTAAAAGGTAAGAGATGACAGCAAAAGGACATTCCCACTGTCCAATGAATTTGGTTTGAAATAAATACAAAGACTATGCAACCCTTCACATGCGCCTAGTAAAGGGGGAGAATTAAAAAGGTAAGGGGGTAAAGTAGATTAATATTTTATTTTTTAATATATATTGAGGTGGCAAGATTTAATATAATAAAATGACTCTGGTATGGATTTTGTATGGGATTTTTATCCCATACAAAATCCAGAGAGCATTTTGCTCTCTTAAAATCTGGAGAGTGTTATTTTGCTTGCATTATTTTTACATCTTCTTGCAAACTATGAGTAGTATACCTTAATCATTTAATTAGTCTCCTTAATGCATAAGGAAGTATATTGTCTTAAGATTGATAGAGTATCAATAAGGGTTAAATATAGTTTGATTGCAAATCAATTGAGATATCAACATATAAATTAATTTGTTCATTCCTTCATAGATGTTTCATTACAATTGATAGGTCTAAAAGAGTGATATGAATCAAATGGAGATTATTTTCAATGATCATGACATTTAAATCATCATATATGAATCTGCAATATTCCTACTTCAACCAAAATATGAAATCTTATTGAAATTGATACAATATCTATTCTATCAATATTGAGAACTCATTGCAAAAAGGAGAGTAATTTCAACTATATCCTTTATCTATTCTATCAACTTTGATTTTCATTTCACAAGACGGAATAACTTCATTATCTCAAGAAGTAGAATACATTGGATATGGAAGAAATGATTCATCATTTTCAATATAGTCATCTCCTCAACTAAAATACATATTCTTTGTGATAAAGAAGTATTCACATTGACAACTAATTAATCCAAACTGGTGTAGATACTCAATGAGAGTTCAAGATGGAATAACAAAAATCATCTTCATTACTAATCTCTTACAACTTCACAATAGCCAAAAGGCATACAAACAACATTACAAAATACAACAAGAAGATGATCTTCAACAAGGATCAATAATACCACATCATAGGATAATTCTACACCAAGACAGTGGACTTTTTCAAGCATCATCCACATGAGTCTTGACATCCAAACCTGCAAATAAAAAAGATGGAGAACCATGGGTGCTCACCACCCAACCTAGGTCTCTTATGAGACCACCCCCGAGCTTAGAGAACCAAGGCTAAATGGGTATGCAACAAGATCAACAAGATGCTCACAAACAATATACACAATGCACATATGACAAATTACTCCCTTCCAAGGTTACACAAATGAGTCTTACAAGCTCATTGAGAGGGTGGAGGTGGGCTTTTCCAAGGGGAGAATTCCATTACATAAAAATTTTCTCATCATGAGTATTCAAATGCCTCTTCAAGGCTACATATCCAAATGCCTCTTCAAGGCTGCATATCCATGCATATCCAAATGCCTCTTCATACACATACTTTGCTTAACATCCTCTTTAAAATACAAGAATGCAATGGCTTCCATGGTGCCCATACACCATGGACTTATCCCTCTTCTCCAAGAGAAGAGACTCTCACCTCATGGAGAGCCCAACTAACCCCTCCTCCCATAGGCAACTTCTTCCCTTCCCAAAGGGTGAGTAATGCCTCACACCCATAAAAAAGAACTCCCTCAATCAAGCAAAAAGAACAAGATCAAACCATGAAATCAAAACCCAAAATCCCTCCATTACAACACATTGTCACAACAAGAACCAAGATTCATATGCATGAGAAAGCAAAATATAAGTTAATCTAAAGAGCAAGTAGAAAGGCTTCCATGAGAAGAGTAACCAACCTCCATAAGTGTGATGGAAATGGAAATTTGAGAAGAGCTTATCCACTATCCTTCCTCAATCCAAACCCTAATGTCTCCAAATGTGGAGAGTGGGTGAACACCCACTAAAATCTCCTAAGGGCCTCTAAAAAGGCCTCCAAATCTCTACCCACCCACCATCCATAAATGCAGACTTGACTCTATGGCCTTGTTGTCTTCCCCTGTCCCCTCATGATAAATGCATGATTGAAAGAAAAGGTGGAGTTGGGTAAAGATCATGACTTATCCAATTTCGAAGTTGAGGGAAAATGGGTCATAAAATAGGTTACCAAGGTCACTAGGGAATTAGGGACATGCTCAAAACCTTCTTAACTCATAACCCTATCCATAAGGTACTTAAATTATGCCAAAAATGACCCTTAGAACCCCTTATTGGGGTCTAGAAGTGACTAGAACAAGGATGAATTAAAACAAGCACATAACAAGTGTCAAATGACACTAACGATTACACATTACATACCCAAGGTCATGTCATGGATGACAACAAGAAATTAACTAATAACACACATGCAAAAATCCACATTTACCAGGAGTTCACATTACAACGAGGCTTTTAATCCCATATCGGATTAAGCTTTGGCTTACTCAATTCACATATGTTTAACCTTGGTTCTCTGATTAATTCCATGGTTCTCTTACCTGCACACTCCTCAATGCAGCATCAATAATTCAAGGAAGAAAAACCAATACGAATAAACATATAAGATATAACATCTTCAATTTAATCAAAATTCAAATGCTTAGTTTCAATTTCATAATTCAATTGCATCTCTAATGCCTACTAATCTTGTAATTCAATTGAAATCATGATCATCAATAATCTAACATCATCACAAGGTAATCATCAATTACTCATAACATCAATGCAGCGAAGATGTCTAACATGATATTCATTTGCAACATAGAATTCGATTGCATTCTTACAATCGCTTTCTCATAATTCATGATTCAATGCATACATCTAATCACTTTCATATAGTGCATAATTTAATTGCATATAATTTTATACACATAAGTTATAATTTCTACTACGTACTCAAAGTCACATAAAGTACAATGCCCACATATAGATCATAATCCAAATTCAAGCTTGCAAACATATAGAATACATTCAATTCAATCTACATAATTTGATTGCATAACTTCATAGTACTCCTAATCTCAAAGATTCTCAATTTTCCTTAGCATGATATTTAAGATAAATCGATGGTTCAACATCGGTAAGGGGGTAACCATAACAATCAGGTCCTATAAAATTCTTATCACAAGTATGATTAAATTTCCTAATCTAGGAAAACAAAATGCAGAATAATCCTATTAGTCTAGGATCTAACAAATCCTTGTTCAGGGTTCTAAGAATATCACCAAAATGTCACTATGGTATAACCATATAATACATCATCAAAACATTACTCATCCTCCTTGTAGGAGTTACTAGAATCATCACATCAACTTATTAATTTAATCCAAGATAAACTTAAGACTTAACACATACTAATTTGGCATTTACATCTCAACTTCTTGAAACTAATCCTTTCGACAAAAGTACTCAAAGGAGCCTTAATAGTCTAGCTGAACGTATGATCTGTAGGGTAACATACTACATCCAAGATTCACTTACATAATTAATAACCTAGAGATATCACCTTTTTCATAGTGACACTTAGTTGATAGGTACTAATATGAAGGTATAATTCCATTAGGGATTTACCATTCATCTAGATACTACAACACCCCTTAATCTTCCGTCATCAAAGTGTCAAGGAAAAGGTGGAAATAGGTTGGGCCTTATAGTTCTCTTCTACTATTCGTAATAATTCTGAGGAGAATGATAACAAATATGCTACCATACCTATGACATTTGTGTCATCGTAGGTATGGAACCTCTTCGGTTGTCTTCTGGTGTTCGTCAAAATTCTGACGCAAACATTTTCTATCAACCTTAGTCTCCCTGCTCAATATACTCTTAGTAGGCTCAATTACTTCTATCACCATATGTGTCCTTGATGAGTTCATCGGGTATCGAAAAACTCAAAATTTCTCATTCTAATTTGCTTAGCTATATTGATGACCACCATTGGCACAACCTTTATTGATAAGATATTCTTTTGGTTGTCTTTATCAAGGTAGGTCTTTCCAATAGCCTTATCATCTATCAGGAAGATAAGATTTCTCCTTTGTTGCTAGTGTATGTTTTTCCAATGGGCCTTATCAGTATATGTTATACCGACCTGTCATGCTTCTTACACCTTTTTGCTACGATTGGTTTAACTTTTTCTAGTGTACATCCTCAATGCCTTCTCCATTGGTAGGCCCTTCGGTATAACCTTTTCCAATGCATACTTTTTCTATCGGCCTTATTCTCCTTGATCAATATGCTCTCAGCAACCTTGATCACTTATATGGCCATATGTGTCCCTAATGAGTTCATTAACTATCGGTAAAACTTAAAATCACTCGTTATGATTTTATTAGCTATACCAATGACCACCATCGACAAAACCTTTACCGATAAGCTAGCCTTTCATTTTTCTTTATCAAGGTAGGTCTTTTCGATAGCCTCATCGGCTATTGACAAGAAAATATTTTTCCTCTTCCGCTAGTGTATGTTTCACCAATGGGCCTTATCGGTATATGTTATATTGACCTGTCATGTTTCTTACACCTTTTTGCTACGATCAGTTTAACTTTTGTCATTGTACATCCTCAATGCCTTCTCCATCAGTAGGCCCTTTCGTATAATCTTTCCCGATGCATACATTTTCTATTGGCTTAGTCTCCTAGATGAATATTCTATCAACAACCTTGATCACTTCTATCGCCATATGTGTCCCTAATGAGTTCATCAAGTGTCGACAAAACTCAAAATTACTCATTCTAATTTTCTTAGCTATACCGATGACCACCATTGGCACAACCTTTACTGATAAACTACACATAAAAAGAGCAATAGATTTAAGTTTTGTATCCTGCCCTCATCTTGTGAAAACCTTCATAGATTAAATTCATCGGTTTTCAAATCATTTACCCATATCCTATGAATTGAAAGGTTGATGGAGTGATCTCTTGGTGATGTGGATTTTTTTACTCAGTGGAACTGTTGGAAGAAAAATAATGAAATATTAATTAGTGAAATTTGATGAAATTTATTCATTCAAAAAAAAACTTAAATCAAAGATTACATACCTTGTGAAAGGGGCCAACCCTTTTTTCTCCAGTGTATGACTTGAAATTCTCCATGAACATTTCTTTGATGAAAAGCCTCTCTCTCAGCTGGTTTGAAGCATCACTGGTTGTCCCATTGCGGTCCATTTTAGTTAAATTATTAGAAGATCTTACAACTTTTTATGATTGTTGATACTTTGGCTGCAAATGCTCCTTATGGCTCTCGAACAAACTCTTGGATAAAGATATGGATATGGTATTCATAGGTTAACTTATTGATGAGTCTATGACAGTATGTTAGTGATTTGATTGTATTACATAATTCTATTATCAAGAATGTAAAATTTTATGTGGTTGGTAAATGAAGAACTTAGTATACACCGAGTTGAAATAGTGTACACTAAGCAAGTGTAGTGTATACTAGGTACAATATTAACTGAGTAAGAAGTCACTGACACATCATGGTATTGACCGAGTGAAATAAATAATATGGAACATATGATTGCCAACTAAAGATGATGAGTTGGACAAACAATGGATGATTCTAAGGTTAAAGATAAAGTTTTTTATAAATATAAAATTACTGACAAAATTTAAGGAATATCAGATGATGAAGAATGAAATGTGTTTGAAACACAAGTTCTAAGGAAGGTTGAAGTGACAAAATCTATGGCTAAGAAGAAAATGGTTTATCATGTCTACTTAAGGAGAAAATAGATTCATAATGAATATGATGTGCATGAGAAGATTGCATTCATGTGAAGCTAGTCAGATAGGTTAAAGACAAAATTGAGCAAATCTAAAGACAATATCGAGCATCAGAGAAGGAATTAACTGAGCATAATAGTGTTGGAGGATACAAATAAATTGAAGAGATTATGATGGCCAGAGGTATTTTGAGCTTAGCATAGATCTGAAAATCTGCAAAGGAAGTTATAATTTGAATCAAATCATTTATTTTTGCATTCTAACCATTTCTACAGATAAATCTTTTAACCAAGTGGGACTTAACAATCTTTAGTTATTATTATGACATTCAATGAATGTTGATTATTTTCATGTTGAGCTCATGGTGAATGTTTGGTCACGGAGAACTGTTAGTGATAAATCCTCTAACAAGGTCACACCTTACAGTGTGTTTTGTAACCTTTAATAGGGTTGGCTCTTAATTGAGCTCACTTCAAAAGAGTGAAATTATTTTGGGTACCGGTCCCAGGTGGTTTTTTCCCTAACAGGGTTTCCAAATTAAAAATCAAGTGTTATATGTGTGTGGATGTGATGATTTGTTATTTTACTTTACACATTACAATTACTGGTTTGATCGGTATATACACTAGTTAATTTACTGGTATTTGGTTAATGAACAGAAAGGCATAGACAAAGTTTTACCGAGTTGTTTAGATTAACTAAAATATTTTTTTTATACATTTGGAAGTATTTGGGACTATAGGATAACTTAACTTAACTGATTCAGCCCCCCTCTCAGTTATCTAACATATCTGTGAATCTCCTTAATTTTGTTACATTATTTTTCCACTCGCCATTATATAAAAGCCTCATTTTCCCTAAATATAATGAATAACGAATCATCAAATAGATACATAAGCCACAAAGATAGATATAACATTCACAAATTCCCTGTTGGAAAATGAACCAATAGTCCAATCGGCGGTGTTGTATACCACTATTCTTTCACAACTGATGAATCCCACCAGAATATTTCAATCTAGAAGTCTATCGACCCAAAATGAATGTTAATCAAAGGGATATGTTTAGGATAGGTCCAATTAACATTGTTATGATAAATACCACCACACCTAGCATCTAAGGCCACTAATGAACATACCATGTAGTGAAACCCCTCAATATGATTCTTGAAGGATAAAATAGATTAAAAAATAGCCACACCACACCTTGTCTAAACAACTCAAATTGAAACATCTAATAAGGAACCCGACAATTTAAATTGAAAGAGTTTTACCAGTACTTTTTCTCAATAGGAAGAAGTGAAAGTGCTTCCAAATTTTATGGCTTCCCTCTAATTCTACATATCATATCCTTCGTTATTTTGATAATTATATTATGTTTTTGTGATTTTGGTGATGAAATAATATGAATAACAATGGAGTTTGTCTCAAAAATATTTATCTCTGACATGGTTTTATGTCATTTGATGGATCTTATTAATGATATAAAGGTTCAAGGAGTCATTCTTAGGAAGACCAGAGCCATTCATCTCCTTGCAGTTGTTCTTGCCACCCTTGTGGTATCCATAGAATCATCTACACAAGAAGCTAGAAGAGAGAGGTGTAACTTCAAAAAAGATGAAATTCCTTTTTATAAGTGTATTATCCATTCCAATGAGATGGATTATCATGACCAAATTCACATGAGAAGAGGAGTCTTCTTTCATCTAGCCAATATTATAAGGAAAAAATGAAGCATTCAAGATATGATACAGATAACGTTAGAAGATCAACTAGTGATGTTCCTCCATACCCTTGGCCACAATCTAAGGAATCATAAGATTGTCCATAACTTGGGTCGCTCAAAAGAGATAGTAAGCTGATACTTCCACAAGGACTTGATGGCTATCTTAGTGCTCCATGTCAATTATTTTTTACCCCCTACTCCAAAGACTCCTCCAAAAATTATTGGGAAGGACTGTTTTGATCCGTACTTCAAGGGAAATCTCCCAGTGGTTCATATTTGTTTTCTTGAGTCTTAATCCTATTACTATGTATTTGATTATAAATTTTCTTACTATAGGATTGTACTAGATCAATCGATGGATCCCATATACTAGTTACTATTGATGTGGACATACAAGCTAAATATCACAATAGAAAAGGCAATTTGGCATAGAACGTTATGGGTGTGTGTTCATTTGATTATAAGTTTCAATATATTATTACTAGTTGGGAAGAGTCTGCTACAGATAGTTGTGTTCTTGCTTTGTCTCTTTCGATATTAGATCCACTAGTATGTAGTTCCCCCCGGTATGTCAAATCATATTGTAAATGATTATATAGTGAAGCTTACAAGAAATGTTACAATGTTATAGCAATATAGTTTTTTTATCTAGGAAAATATTATTTAGTCGATGTTGGATATCCAAATGTACTAGGATTTCTTGCCCCTTTTTGGTGTACACATTACCACCTAAAGGATTTTTCAAGAGAAAACCCAATAAATACTCCACAAGAGTTATATAACAAATGACACTCCACGCTTAGGAATGCAATAGAGCATACATTTTGGGATTTTGAAGCAGCATTTTCCTATCTCGAGGCATGCAAAGTCTTATCAAATCATGACACAAACAAAGATTATTTTAGCATGTTTCATACTACACAACTTCATTATGACAAAGGAAGAAGTTCCATCAGAAGTAGAAATTGAAGAGGAAGATGACTGTGATAGGATAAATGTAACAATACTTGAGACATATGGGTTGAGTCAACAAGATGGAGATGATTGGGGGAAGTTTCAAGATGAAATAGCATGAAGGATGTGGGAAGAATAAAGATCTTGAGCTTAGTTGTAAAAATACAACATGAACATTACATGTGCAGTTTGTAATAAAGTGATAACTGTCACATCGAATTCTCAGTAACCTGCAATTAAAACCAATACTCACATCCTTCTTATTATATCTGATTTTGATTGTATCTATTTTTTTAATGTATATGTGATATTACTAGAAGTTATAACACATTTTAATAAACCAAAAACTAAATCATTGCAACACTTAACCAAACTTGTCTCCAAGTCTAACTTCTTTTTGAGTTTCAACACGAATGGCATGTCATTACTGGTAAAGTAGTTGCCTAGACATTTTGCACAACCAATAAAAAGACAATGGAAATGATACTTTTGTTTGTTTGATTTCTTTGGGTTCTACTTTATGAATGTAGTACCATTTTAACTGCATTTTTGTCATCTTGAATGGAATCCAACCATCTATTTTTGAAAGCTATATTTTAGCATACTATATTCAATCTAGAAGAAGATCTACATATTCATTTGACATAATCTCACCATTTATTCATTTATAAAACTCTTATATACATATTCATTTGAAATATCCCAATTCTCTGTCACCTTCACTTTTACAAAAATTTGTAGGACATATAAGCTCTAATACTATTACTTGTAGGTGATCTTTCTTTCTTTCTTTCTTTGTAGGTGATTAATATTAGAAAGGGAACACAATTTAGAAAAAAAATGCATACAATATAAATGTGTATACAAGTTTCAAAAAAATTGAAATCAAACAACTACAGTGAAGCTACTATAGTTGTTTGATTTCATTTTTTTAAAAACTTGTATCCACTAATGTATGCCAATTTCAGGACTTGAGCTTGTTTTCAATTGACTCTCAAGTTTAGCAATTGAATAAAAGAAGTGATAATATTCAACATCAGCGCCACACACTTGTGAATGGTAAGAACAAGATAATATGAAAGACATCAAAACTTTCAAGTAGCAATGGTTGACAGTTAGTTTGAACAAGGAACAATAAGACACAACAAGATCAAGGAAGAAGACATATTAGTTGACAATTAGCTTGATTGTTGCACACTAGAGCTTTGAAATTCTTATGTGTTCCATATTTTGTGTAATACTATGTGATTATGTTTTGATAGACAATTAGTTATGTAAGGCTCGAGAGGTGGCTAGGGAGAAGATTGCTTCAATGGAAAAAGATGAAGTTATCTTTCTACAATGCCTTATTTGTATTATTATAATCTACAATGGCTTCTTTGTGTTATGATCAAACTTCTTTGTTGGGACCATATGTGTAAAAGTGCTTATTGTTAAGGAATGTAGCTTTGTTCAGATAAAATCATTGTTATTATCAAATATATATTGATATATATGTAATAATAATAGTATGTATATATATATATATATATATATATATATATAATTGATATTGTTTATATATTAATATATATATTAATATTAATCTTATAATAATTATTAATAGACATGTCCCTTGAAATGAATAGACATGTCTTCTTGTCTTTGCCTTGTATAAAACCAAGAGATCGATGCATTTGGAAAATATAGAAAGACAATAATATTACTACATTTACAATCGATCATAAAATAACATAGTATCAGAGCCAAGTTTGCAAATGTATGGAAGAATTTGATAATCTCATAAAGATTCTAAAGATAACAAGACAGCGTATGATATTCATAGAACAAAGACGTACGAATAGCTTGAAGGTAGACCTGATCATATTATAGAGGCGGGGTGCGATGGAGTCAGATGTTGGAGGAAATTACTTGTGTCATGTCATGCTCTTGATGAGAGTGTTCTAATAGCTAGC
This sequence comes from Chamaecyparis obtusa, assembly GCA_027943335.1. Taxonomy (NCBI): domain Eukaryota; kingdom Viridiplantae; phylum Streptophyta; class Pinopsida; order Cupressales; family Cupressaceae; genus Chamaecyparis; species Chamaecyparis obtusa. The sequence continues at coordinate 71,915 of BSBK01005564.1, read as the reverse complement.
GGCTCAAAGCATTATTACATTATTATTATGCAAAAGTATATACACGTATTATTGGATTAAAGAGTTTATGCCAGCAATCGCTGAAGTAATGAAATTACATGGAATGAATATTTAATGTTTGAGTGCAATAATTAAAGATATTTCTTGGTGTAGACAAACATTTCAATAATGCAGAGTATAGTGAATCTGTGTTTGAGATTCGATACCGGTAATTAGAGGCTTGGATTTATCATTGCGTTGATTAATCTGTGATTGAAGGATATCTGGAATTGACAAATAGTTCTATATTAAAGGAGGGTGAAATATCAGAGAATAAATTGAGGTCCAATCATAGAATGAGGTACACAAGGCGCTTGCGGTGGTGATGTTGTCTGCAGGTGGCTTTTTATGTTATGGATTTAACTTTACTCAAACAAAATTATGTATTTGTTTATGCAAAATCACATGGCAAATACTATTAGTGGCGCAGTAGCTGTCGCTAAGCAAACCTCTTTTTAGTGCTCAAAATGCATCTTTGTCTTCCTTTATTTAAACTTCAATGAGGAAGATAACAGGTTAAGTTGAAACAGTTCACACTCCAATTATGATAAATTATCAATTTAGGACACCAAGAGTGTGTATGGGAAATTTCTAAATGGATAAAAGCTACGACAGGATTTTGAATTTGCGACAAGGAATTTAGGATCTCTAAGTAGTATCAACTTTTGGTATATATTACTGTAATCAAAAGCACATTTGTGATATCAAGGTGGTAAGAATGATATGTTTGGAGGATGTCATTACAGAGTATTTTATTCAAGAAGATAGCCAAGTTGATCAGTCTCAGTCTGCAAAGAATTTGATAGATTGAACGAACGTCACCGAGGGAGGTGAATACAGATATTCATCAACTTTGATAGTGATACCGGTTCGAATACGTTGTAGTGGAGGACACACATATAGAAATATTAGCAGATGAATTGGGCTCACCTTATGGAAAGGAAATAATTGAAACTAAAAGATAAGTACTTTATGTTTTATTAATGCATATGAATTTTGAATTCATAATTCTATAACATTGAATGATAAATGTTGTATGGTTCTATCAATGGTATTTCTTTTCAAGATAGTTTAACTTTATGAACTATTCATCTTTGACATACCTTCAGGAGGAAAGCATAAAGACATTTTCATTCAGAAGGAGTCTGAGAATTAAAAGGAGGTCAAGAGGTTGATGAACTTGAGCTTCAGAGGGAGAAGATAAATTATATGGTTCAGTCAACTTTTGATAATCTCGGTCATTTTGTGATTGAGAGGGAGTTCACTAATGAAGGTGAAACACCTTTGAGGTAAACTTGATATAATTGTTTATTATACTAATGGAATTATTTAATGCTATATGGGCCCTGTGTATATCATCTGGAGGTGACGACTTCCAATGATCATCACTTGTATTCTTTAATGTTATTGAAAGGTGACGATCTTACAATAACTATATTTTATCATGATAGACCTCATGTGATGGTTGAAACAGATCATGCTAAATGAATTATTGCATGGTGGATTGAGTTCCTTAAAAAGACCATGATCTTGTGCTGTGATAGTCATCATGTGATGCTAAAATAGATCACAGTACTGAAGGTGATAGTTGTCATGTGACACTGAAACAGATCACAAATATTGAAGGTGATAGTTGTCGTGTGACGCTGAAATAGATCACCGGTACTTATATTGTGATAGTCATCATGTGACGCTGAAATAGATCACAATTATTGATCATGATAGACCATGCGATGGCTGAAATAGATCATGATAAAGAATTCTTGCGTGGTGGATTAATTTCATACTGTGATAGTCATCATGAGGATGCTGAAACAAATCACAATTATTAAAAGTGATAGACATCATGTGATATTGAATCAGATCACAATTATTGATATTATTGAGTTAATGTAAAACATATACTGATTTTATCTTCTCTAACTAAGAGGGAGTGTTAAGGAATGTAGCTTCGTTCAAATAAAATCATTGTTATTATCAAATATATATCGATATATATGTAATAATAATAGTATGTATATATATATATATATAGATATAGATATATATATATATATATATATATATATATATATATATATATATATATATATATACATATATATATATATATATATATATATACATATATATATATATATATATATATATATATATATATATATATATATATATATATATATATATATATATATATATATATATATATATATATATATATATGTATATATATATATATATATATATATATATATATATATATATATATATAATTGATATTATTTATATATTAATATTAATCTTATAATAATTATTAATAGACATGTCCCTTGAAATGAATAGACATGTCTTCTTGTCTTTACCTTGTATAAAACCAAGAGATCGATGCATTTGGAAAATATAGAAAGACAATAATATTACTACATTTGCAATCGATCATAAAATAACACTTATAAGAGAGGGAACTTTCCTATGGCTACTATTTTCATTTTCTGGTTGTTGTCACAAATCCTAGAGATTGTGACTTGTTTACAATTTTGTATAGATACATTGGACAAATTTATAATAATGTCATGACTATTTTGGAATTTTTAACTTGTTTATGATTTTGAATAGAACAATTAAGAAAATACAAAAATTAAAAAAAATCTAAAAATTAACCATATTAAAAAAAATTAAAATTAAAATAAAATAATATTTTAAAAAAAATATTTAATAAAAAAAAACTTATTCCAATTCTAATTCCAAGAATAAAATGGAGAAAATGTATCTTCTCACTCATTTTTCTAGGTGAACCAAACGGTTCCACTCATATTCCAAAAACTATTTTTCGAATTTAAAACTTCCTGAATTGACTAATTTCAGTATTACATAATTCCAATCTTAGGCCCCATTTGGTTGAGGAATTAGAATTTGACTCAAAACCTGATTATCTCAAAATAAGGTTTTGAAACTCCAGTTTTGTATAATCAGAAGATAGTTTGGACCGTTTGGTTGACCCAAAAGATGACTGCGACAATCTATCTTCTGCGTTTGGTTGCCAATTTCAAAATTAGAATTAGAACTGAGAAATTCCTATTTATGTGTTTGGTTCTACAATTTTAAATTGGAATTGGAATTATATTATTAATTTCTATGTTTGGTTCTACATTTTGAATTGAAATTGGAATTTGACAAAAAAAAATTAAGCTTTTTTAATTATCAAACAGTGTTTTATTTATTTTGTCCATTTTTTTATTTATATTTCATTTTATTAATTTATATTTTCATATAGTAAATCATAAACAAGATTAATTTTTTGAAATTTAAGTTTTTTTCACTTATATTTTGAATAGTAAACTTAACTTTTTTTACAATTTTATAGATTATCATAAACAAGCAAAAAATAAGAAAATAATCATTGCATTGCTCAATATCACATCAAAATATAAACAAGTCTTATAGTCCACATCATATTATATATATAACTATTTATGTATAATGACCCAACAAACTAGTGTGATTGTTGCATAAAGAAAACATCGTAGAAACATGACATTGGCTTTATAGGTAGCCTCTGCTTTACTCTGGGTGGCAATAGTTGTTTTGAGCACCGTGCAAGACTTGCACTCATCATCCACAACAGGTATATGTGTAGATGGTGCAGATGATGTAGACAAAGATGGGGCATCATTGGCCCATTGAAAGTAGTCACATCCACCGCCATCCTACAATATAAATCTAAGTTAGCATTGCTATAATGATTAATATTTATTCTTTGTAAACATTATATATAGTTCAATTAACAACCTTTTTCTTATTTATGCAAGTCCAAAATTTAGGCTTCAGATTAGTGTTTGTGTGTGACATCCTCAACATGCAGCACACTCCATCACCACAGTCACATATAGGGACATTTATCATATCCATCACCACTCTATCAAATAATTTTTTGTTCATTCATACTATTGAAGCAACCAAACTTAGTATTGGAGATACATAGCAACATTCATATAAAAACATGACTATTTCTATCAGGACAAAATGAAAAAGTTTCATTTATGTTGATATTGCCAAATTTATACAAAAAGTATAATGAAACATCTATAGCATTAGATAGAAGATGGGGAAGAACAATATCCATGAACTGAATGGTGGTGTGAAAACACACTGTTAAATAAGAAAACATAGGGAAATCCATGCTCTATGCCCTTATGCATTCCATGAGCAACCATCTCATATCTCGCTCATTCTTCCCATTACTGTCTGTATTGTTAGATGTTCAATCCTGCATATACGAACTAAACATGATAGAAAAACTAAAACTTGTTTATTTTAAAATGGAATGTACCAAGGAGTACCATTAGAAATATTGACCATTTACAAACATCAACATTAAATAATCATCAGATAGCTCATTGTTTTATCATCATATGTAGAGTCTCACACATTTGTGTACATTATATTTTTTTATCAAATAGTTCATTGCATTCGATTGTGTACATTTTTTTTGCATCAACATTTTGGATCACACTTTGTGATCCATCATCAAGATGAAAGAGATCAAAATGCTTGAAAGAGAGAAAAATGATGGACTTTTCTTTCAATCCTTTTGCTCTCTTTCATCCTGATGAAGGATCACAGAGTGTGATTATAAATGTTGATGCAAAAAATATCTACACAATCAAATCCAAAATCTATTTCAAACATTTTTAATATCAGCATATGTGTAATCTCACAATATCATCATATGTTTAGTCTTAGAACTATCCATTTCTATTTCTTTACCTATCATGTGGTTTTGAAAAATGAATGAAATATCAAAAGAAATTCAAGATGAAATAGAGCATTGAACAAAGTAAAAGTATTCCACTTAATTTCCTAATGCAATAGTAATAATTGTGTGTATGCTTAACACCTTCATGAAATTAGGATTATTAACTAACAATTCAAAGCAAATACAATGCAAATTTAACTAAGAATTGAAACTAAAATCCATGACATCTCATGGTTCTCTAATTAGATGTGGTAACTAGAGCTCTCAGCTTAATCTCCACTAGTGACGCTTCTAAAATGAGAAATCTATGATGCTACAATGCTTAATCTAGCTCACAATGATCCATTATGCAATGATAAATTGAAATGCTAATGCTAAATGCTCTCAATTGCTATCAAATGCTCATAAAATGCCTATAATAACAATGCTTTTCTCTCCAATTCTCTTCTATACTATTGCTCTCAAAATGACTCTTATTTATAGTAAAATCCCAAGGGTAGGGGGTAGAGTGAAGTAACCATGATTTACCTTTGGCTGAGTCAAAAAATTTGCAATTTTTTTAAATGGGGGGACAATTTAAATGTTTGTCTCAAAGCTTTGGACAAAAGGACAAAATTGAGTGGATGAGATTCAAAGCTTGGAATGTGTGATTGAGATTCATTTCTTTTTGAGTGATTTGTGTCTCTTTTGTTCCTCAATTCTCATTGGTTGCTCAATTTTTATTGAAAGATATTAGGATTAATTAAATTCCATTAATTAATTAAATTAGCCATGTAAGGGAATATATTCAATTTGATTTTTGATTTAACAACTATACAATTAATTGATTAAATCAATTATATAGTGTTTTTCACCCCTTTAAGCTTTGATTTAATTCTTTAATGTCATCATTTGATTTAATTGATTTTGTCCAATTTGATTTAATAAATGTCCATTTAAATTTGATTTGATCCTTTTTTACGAGAATTAGTGCATTTTGATTAAGATTTAGCAATTTAGTGATTTTAAAGCACTTGCCCATTTTTAAGTCTCTACAAATGCCCCTCTATGAAATGATGCGCGAAGCTCATTGATTCAAAGAAAATTTTAGTCCTGATCACTTTTAGGTCCTGATTTACTGATTTGTTGATTTACTGTTATACCACTGATATAAAATTTGATTGCTTCCTGATATGATATGCCTCTGATTTGATTTGATAAAATGATACATGCCCCACTGATAATGGTTCAAAATTTCAATGCCCCAGATTTTGATGATATTTGATGTCAGTTTGATACTCTGATGCCCCCTCAGAAATAAAACATATTGATTGGTTGATTTGAAAAATTTGAGTGATATTGATTGATTTATTGGTCCAATATGTTTTCATTTCTAAAAAACATTGATGATATTGAAGGTTGAATGATTGTACATCCAAGATAGATAGGTATGTTTTAGTTAAGCGAAACAAGTGATTAGGATATCAGGATAATGGTACCAATGAATGTGATTTGTCAATCTGATAGGATAGTAAAACTAATATGGGATAACTGATAGGTAGCTCACTGATAGGATTGATACTAATCATATTGGTCCTACCTCACAATCAAGAGTTGGGAAACAATAAGTTGGTACTAATTGATTGATTGATTGATTGACATAAGATGATTCACTGATGTAGAATACTGATATGATTCCCTTGATTTGCAAAATAGGCACATTTTTGTAAGTTAAACATATGGTCCCTAGCTTCTTGGATATTATATTTATGGATCTTCCTTGTTGTTGATTTTGTATCATGTTGATGTTTTATTGATCAGGACATGGATGTATCATTTTGTCATTGATATTGTACCTTGATATATAGATTGTTGGATCTTTGATGTTATGAACATTGATATGATGATATGGAATTTTCCTTGATTCCCCCTTTTTGATTGATCAAGATTGATAATTGAACCCCCTTTTCCCTTGGAAAAATAACTACAAACCAATGCACTTAATCTAACATGAAAATGTAATGCAATGCAACTAAGTGTCACTAGCTTTTAGCAAAGAAATGCCATAGAGATATATTTTCATCATTGAGCATTTTGGGACCGGAAAGCAAGTACAACCATCACTGACCACATCATGATGATATGAATACCACTTTATATCACTTTTGGTAACTGTTTTGGAAAACTAGTACAACCCTCACTTGTTGAATGACCAACTATGGGAGTATGAATACCGGTTTCAACAAATTCAATGTTGCAAACAAAGGTCAACCCTCCACCCTATATGAAAGTCCTTGATGATTCTTTGATGACCATGTCATTAGATGAATTCACATAAGTCATTGGATCTCCCTCAAGAAAGTCACTCAAAGGCAAGAAAAATATCATGTCTCCATCATGGCCAATCTAGTCGTAACATCATCGATTAGCTAAAAAGATGTGATAAAAGTCAATTCAAGTAAAATATCATTAAAAGAAAGCTTCAAGTGTTTTGCAATGTATCACGATTTTCAAAAATAATTTCCAAGCATTTTGATCTTTAAAGTGTTGTCAATTTTTAATCCTGAATAATAAAGTTAATGAAGGCTCAAGGATCAAGTTGTAGGATCAAAATACTTGGTTGTGAACAATGATATCCATCAAAGGTTCAACAAAAAAATCTCTCCTCTGAAGCTCTGATACATCTCTCTTTGATGTGACCAAATGTAGCACTATTGAATCCATGTGATTTTAATGCATTGATTCATGTGAATTGATGCCTGTTTGTTGGAATCTGTTGATTAAGATCCAATGCCCCTAGTTGGATAGGAAAAATGTTGTACTTGGGAAAACTTCCAAAATATTACAAAGCTCAATTTATGCTAGATGTAGCTCAAAGCACTTTATGCTTTCTTTTTTACCAGCTCTCAAACAAGATCACATTAGTTTTCCCCCAATGTCTAGCAAGATATAGGACATGAAGGATGAATTTTCAAGCTGATGGATTAGAGATGGAAAGACCATGATGGATGAAGCATGAAAATGTGACTCATAGGACCATCTCCTCAAGATTACCCAAGCTAAGGAAAAAAATGATATAGCAATGTGAAGCATGTTTTTGGACAAGCCATGAAAGTCAATGATGTAGTGCTAGATAGCCTATAGGATAATGATCTTTTGTCATGAAAATGAGGTATCCAAAAGAATGGACATGTCAAGAAGTTTTTGATAACAAATTTTTTACTTTAAGTTCTTCATTTTGATCAAGACCAAGGGGTCAATTTGTGTAAGATGTGGATAAGATAACACAATCCAGTTAAAGGGGTGATGGAGTCTATGAAGGGATGTTTTGGGATTATGGAAAGACTATCAAGGAATTATGAAGGTGAATTTGAGATAAGCAAGATCATGATAGGATAACATGGATGCAACAAGTACATAAGTTGATGGTAAGGATAATGGATGTCAAGATACTTAAATGCTCATGGATGTGTTCAACCTTGTCAAGATAAAGGTGAGAGAGGAAATATGGATGAAACTTTCCCCCAAGTGTGGAGTGCAAGAAGGAGGAATTATGCATGACGCCTGTTTGCTAGGTTTTCATCATGGTACTTGTTTCTCTTTACTTTTGCTACCAAGGTGCCTATTGCTAGGTTTTCACCAAGGCACTTTTTTTTCATTTTGTTTTCTTTTTTTATTCCCTTTTTTTTGTATTTTCCAATATTTTCCCAACATTGGGATCTTTGGACAATTCTCTTATGAAAGATATGCTATAATAAACCATGGGTATAGCTAGGATGCTCAAAGATATTGATAAGAGGGATGGAAATATGGAAAGTAGGTATTGGAAAATGAATGTGAGGGTAAGAAGAAGGTATGTTATAGATGGAAATGTTAGCAAGATCAACTTTGACACACGCTTTGAAGAGTGGTGGAATGATGGAGGAACAATAGATGGAGGTAAGGATCTTTTTGAGGTAGTGAATTTTGGGATATAGGAACCCAAATCAGACTTGGAAAGCGGAAGATGTTTGGAAGGAGATGGAATGGAAGCCTTTGGAAGCTTGAATATCAATTTTGATTTTTCTTTTGTGTGCAAGTCTTGAAACAGTGACTTGGGAATCCACACTTTCTTTGATTTTCCTTTCTTTTGTGATGCTTTTGAATGTATTTCTTCAATGAGGGATATAGGAACCCACATTTTATTTTTTTCTTTTTGCTTGGTGGACCTTTGCGGCCTTTTGGATATTTCATTTTTCTTTTCATTCACATGTCGATTAGATGGGACATTGTGATTTTTATACACATATGGATTCTTTGATTTATGATTTTAATGTTGCACATCAAAATTGCTTCCAAAAGACATAGGAATTGTGGATGAATAGGAATAATATGGAGGGTTCATATGGATTGGTGTTTGGACATTCTTCAAGTATGCATGCCTTCGTTGATCTTGATACATGGTAGGGTAAGTGAATGGAGAGCTAGGGATGATAGGAATGGAGGATGGATGAATATATGGACCTGATATGGATGGAAGGGATGAAGACTTTTGTTTTGGGACATAAGAACCCAAAATGAATTTGGAGGATAGTGAAGGCATATGGTTGCATTTGAATGGATGGATATAAGGTGTGAAAGGGATATCAATATCTTTGGAAGGAGCTACATTATCAAAGTTCACATCTTTAACATTTATCTTTACACCAATAGGATCACGAGTAGCTTTGATAGGAACAAATTTGATAGGATCAACTGAAGCTTTAAGGAATTTATTATCATGCAAGGGATTTGGAAGAATGATGGTTTCTTGAGGTGAACATGGAGGAATATGAAAAGGAAATGATAGGATACTTCAATCTTGACAAGGATCTTTGAATGGTGTAGAGAGGGTATTTTTCTCTTGATTTTCAATATGCTCATTGGAAATTGTGGAAGGGATATCTTGATCTTGCTTGGGAAGTGGAGAGAATGTGGAACCTGGAAGGGTACTTTGTTCTTAGAATGAAAGGATATCATCTTGGAAGACATGAAAGGATGCAAGGGGATCATCATAGGGTTCTATACATATGGGACCTTCATCAAATATGGGAGGGGATTGTATAGAATCTTGATCTTGATCTTTATTGATAATTGTTTTTTTTCTCTTTGGATTATCCTCTTGACATGGAGCCACTTCTAAGGACAAGGTAGATGTTTGGATATGTGTGGGGGATGTTTGGAAGAATGATGTAGGATCTTCTTTTTTAGAAAGTAAAGTCCACCAAGATAATTGAGAGGTAGGGAGGTGAATTAGTTATCTGATAATTATAAATTTTATCAATTTCAACAACATTTAACCATGTAAGCAATATAATTACCAACCATAGAAAGATATTCATACACAATAACATAATGACACAATATATGTTGACTAGGGAACCTCTTGATCAGAGAGTAAACCCCAATGGGAATGATACCCACAAAAGATGCACTAATATGAATATTCCTTGTGAAAGGATGGACTCTATTAGGATTCTTATGAACTACATTCAGTACATATGAATCCTGATTAGGACATTTTGAATCCCTGTTAAAAGATTCTAACCCTGTTAAGAGTTATGGAAGACAGAAGGACCCACTGCCCAAATAGCTTCAATGGAAAGATCACTAAACACACTGTCCAACTGACCTTAAGATTATTAAACAAAATAATATGAAATATGTTACCTCCTTCACTATGCCAAAGCCACACCCGCTGCTATACCAGATCTCAATTTTAGATATCTGTACTTTTCATGTCTTCATAATTTTGCTTTCACAGCTGCATTGGCTCTCTTCTTCACTTCATGCATACATTCACATTCAACTATAATCAATCACTTTCTCATCATAATCATACATACTCATATATCCATCAAAACAAGGAAAAACATTCCTTCCTTTATACCACACTCAAATAATTACAAATGAGTCAGCACACAATTATAAAATAAAAGTTTCCACACGCTACATCAAAATTACACAAAACCGTTGGCTTCCAAATACAATAATTCTTCACTCGTGTGACCTCAAATTTTTTTCTATCATCCATGTCACTATCAATGTGTCTCAAACTTCCCTTTAACTGTGCAAAACCAGATTCCATCCCGATTAGGAGATATCATCCGATTTCCACAAACCGCTGCTTAGGAACACTACTTGAATATTGCTTCCACCAAAATGCTCATAACTTTCATGAATAAATGAATTACTATCTGCACTCTTAACCATAGACATATAATATATCAAATAGTATAACCTCAACATCACATAGCTCCAACTATAATATCACACGTGCGCTAATCAAAACACTATCTGCTTCTCTGCGAGTCTCCAAAAAATAACTATGTTGACATCAATGACAATGATAGTCATGAATGTAACAAAAAATACTACAGAATGAATACCAAGCATTCATTCTTAACAATCTCCCCCATTGGCATTGATGGAAACATAGATTAAAAACATCCAATGTTCCAAAAATCCAATACTGCAACACTGCTGCATCAATCAAATCAAATCTTGCTTCGTTTTCCTATTTAGTTCTCTCCAATAGATGGTACAACTAGTACAAATGGTTTTTCATGTACACTTCTCCCCCATTGACATCAATGACAAAAATTTCATCATTATGTCAACAACAACTCAATGTCAAAAGACACTATTCAGAAAATACAATCACAAGAGTCCTCATGACTCAACTCAGATACACATACTCCCCCATAGAGGAAGTACCAACATCTAGTCTAGAAGAAAAATAAGGCTCATATACTAACGGACGAATGCAACCAACTGCATCATTACTCAAAAGTAGGCTGGGGCATAACCCCAAGTATACCTCTTAGATACTCAAATGTATCCTTAGGAAAAGGTTTAGTGAATATGTCTGATATTTTCTCCTTTGTGCTTATGTACTCCAATCTAACTTCTTTCTTAGCAACTTTCTCTCTTACAACATGATACTTGATCTCTATATTCTTTGTCTTAGAATGTAATATAGGATTCTTAGACATACTAACTATACTGGTGTTGTCACAATGTATGACAACGGGCTCAACAAACTTTATTCCAATATCCTTCAGCATTTGCTTCATCCAAATTATCTGGTTACAATTGTTTGCTGCTACTACATATTCTGCTTCTACTATGCTCTGTGAAATAAAATTCTACTTCTTTCTTAGCCAAGAAATGAATCTTCCTCTAAGGAAAAATGCTCCACCACTGGTGCTTTTCTTATCATCAACACTGCCTCCCCAATCAGCATCTGTATATGCACATAGGGTAAAATCATCATATTTTTCATACCACAATCCATAGTCCATTTTGCCTCTTAAATATCTTAGTATCCTCTTAAATGCTACATAATGTGATTCTCTAGCTTCAACTTGAAATCTTGCTACTATTCCAACTGAATGTGCTATATCAGGTCTTGTATGTGTCAAATACTATAATCCTCCAATCATAGATCTGTATTTCTTCTGTTCAACTGTTGGTGTTTCATCTTTGCTAGATAGTTTATGTCCTATAACCATAGGTGTTCCAACTAGTTTACAGTTCTCCATTCCAAATCTTTTTAGGAAATCATTCAAGTACTTTGTCTAACTTACAAAAATACCATCACTGTTCTATGTTATCTATAATCCCAAAAAGTATTTCATCTCACCAATCATACTTATTTCAAATTTGATTTTCATTTCATCAACAAATTTGTCACTAGCTTCATCTTCTCCTCCAAAAATAATGTCATCAACAAAAATAACTACAACTAACAATCCATTTTCAATTTCTTTTGTGTACAGATTGCTATCAGTTGTTCCTTTTGTAAATCCCAACTTTAACAAATACTTATCCAGTCTTGCACACCAAGTTCTAGGTGCTTTCTTTAGTCCATATAATGCTTTCTTTAGTTTACATACCATTTCTCCTTCTTGAGTCAAGGGAAAACCTTTAGGCTGCTCAATGTAGACTTCTTCCAATTCACCATTCAAGAATGTGGACTTCACATCCATCTAATATACTTTGAATTTTTTAAAAGCTGCATAGGCCAAAAACATTCTTACTACTTCAATTCTTGCTATAGTTGCAAAAGTTTCTTCATAGTCAATTCCTTCTTGCTGTGAGTATCCCTTACATACCAATCTTGCTTTTTTTCTTACTACTTCTCCTTGTTCATTCATCTTGTTTCTGAATACCCATTTAGTTCCAATCACATTCTTGTCTTTAGGTCTAGGGACCAATTCCCATGTCTTGTTCTTCTCAATCTGATCTAATTCTTCTTTCATAGCTCTAATCCAATGTTCATCTTCACAAGCTTCATTAGTAGATTTAGGTTCAATTTGAGAAATCAAACATAAATGTACCTTATTTCTAGTCATAACTCCTCTATCCAAGCTTCCAATAACTTGTTCAATAGGATGATGTCTTGATATATACTTGTTCAGTGTAATAGTCTTAGATCTTGCTTCAACTATAGATTCTTCTCTGGTTTCTTCAGCATGACTCTCATTCAACAATTCACTGTTAGTCTCATAGAATAATTCAATAGTTTCAGTGTTAAGCTGAGGATGATTTCCTTCATCAAATTCATAATCAAGCATTCTTTCCTAAATTTTGAACTTTTCATCAACTTTAACATTTGCACTCTCAACAATAGTCTTAGTTCTCTTATTGTAACATCTATATGCTTTTCTTTTCAAAGAATATCTAAGAAGAATTCCTTCATCACTTCTAGGATCAAACTTTCCAATGTCATCATCTCTCTTTATATAACATTTTCTTCCAAAAATTCTAAAATACTTAACTGAGGGTGAATGTCCAAACCATAATTCATAGGGTGTCTTGTCTGTGTCTACTCTGATTTGTACTCTGTTCATTGTATATACTATTGTATTCACTGCTTCTCTCCATAATATCTTCACCAAATCATTCTCAAATAACATAGCTCTTGTTGCTTCAATCACTGATCTATTTCTTCTTTCTGCAATACCATTTTGTTTAGGTGTTCTAGGGGCTAAAAACTATCTCTTAATGCCATTCACTTCACAAAAAGTGTTAAATTCTCTAGAAGTAAACTCTCCACCTCTATCAGATCTTAAACATTTAATATTCATTCTAGATTCATTCTCAACTTTATTCTTAATGATCTTAAACTTATCAAATGCTTCAAATTTTTCTTTCAGAAATGCAATCCACATCATTCTTGTAAAATCATAAACAAGAATCATAAAATACCTTTCTCCATAAAATCCTCTAGTCCTAGTAGGACCGCTCAAGTCTATATGAACAAACTTCAACTTTTCTTTAGATGTGAGCTTCTTACTAGGAAATGAGCTTCTCTTCTACTTTTCCATCACACATTCCTTGAAAATCATGTTAGTAGGCTTCATAATTTTAGGCAAATCCCTTACTGCAAGTGTAGTACTTACTTTCACAATGTTATCAAAGTTTATGTGACAAAACCTTCTATGTCATAACCAACTTTCATCAATTTTAGTAATCATACATGTCATCTAAGTAGGATTTAGCTGAAATACATTACCTATGGTTCTAGATCCAGTTCCAATAAGATTTCCATCTTTATCCTTTATTACACAAGTTTTCTCATTAAACCAAACTTGATATCCCTTATCAACTAACTGTCCAACACTCAAAAGATTATGTTTCAAACTATCCAAAAAATAAACATCATCAGTATTAGTCTTTCCATCAAGACTAATAGATCCTATACCTTTAATCAAACAAGGTGCATTGTTTCCAACTCTCACAAATCCTCCATCATAATTGTTAAAATTTATGAACTTTTTCATATCTCTAGTCATATGATGTGAACAGCCATTGTCTATAATCCAATCAGCTTTCTTTTCAACTTGGGAAACTAAGGCTTTTTCTTCCTTAACATCAGTTTTAGGATTCTCTTCTTTAATTGCTACAAATCCTATTTCATCATTATTCTCAGTATCACTTTCACTTAGAGTTCTTTCTATACTAGCTTCAAGATCTTCATCATTAGCATAATAACATTCCTTAGATCTTCTAGGTTTAAAGTAGTTTCTGTTCTTCTTAACTCTCTTAGGACATTAAGATGCAAAATGACCATATTCTTGACAAGTCCAACATTTAAAAATTTTCTTACCGTCTGGTTCTCTCTTCACAAGCAAGGCAATACCTTCTTCAATCTTTTGGTCTTCTTCATTTCTAGATCTGTTGTTGTTGCCACCATAATCTCCACTCACACTGATGCTTCTTGACAAGGTAGGGCATATACTAAGAGCATTGAATGCTATTTGTTGGAAATATAGATGGAGTAACTAAGAGGGGGGGTGAATCAGTTAACCACAAAAATATTACCACAGATCCCTTCAATGTCTTATTAAATCATTTACTGTTATTACTCAGCAAACATACAGAGAAATGTTGTAACTTAGTTATTGTAGTGAGTGTTAATTATAACTAATCTTAAGCATTCATTAGTGATTAACATGCATGCATAAAGAAAATAACATGAACACAAAAGACACCAAATTTAACGTGGAAACCAAATATGGGAAAAACCACCAATGTAACTAGTTACTATTTTTCACTCTTTTGAAGTGAGCCCTGTTAGGAGCCAACCCAGTAAAAGGTTACAAAACACATTGTTAGGTGTGACCTTGTTAGAGGATTTATTCACCCTATTAGGAGTGGCCTTGTAAGAGGTCTTTGAAAAAATTCAATAGAACTATCACCTTGTTAGAGGATTTACAAAATGGCTATCAAACCAACTCTATTAAGAGATTTTGAAATCACTGCTACAATGGTAAGAAAGTAACAATGAAATTACCTGAATAATGATGCAATTGAATTGCTGATTATAGATCTCTATTCTGCTTCACTAGATCCTTCTTGATCAAATATATCTCTGTTGCCCCTCAAGGATATCTAACCATCCTTCAAAATTCGCTCACACTTTCCTTCAAAATGATTTGCATGTTCACTCATCCACACACTCTTCTTCTTTCACACTTGTGCACACTTTCACTCTTTTTCACTTGCACACACTTTGAATTCACAACTTGACCTTCTATATATACCAATCAGATTGTCCATTCACATTGTCAAGTCATCACTAATAATCATTACCAACATTACTAATCATTACCACAGTCAGCTTGAATAAACAAACTTTATTCCTCAAATTAACAAAATTCTTTACTGGGCTGACCTTGCTCGGTAAACACTAATGCAAAAAGAATTCCTTTGGTGACCGAGTGAACTCAGTTACCACTGTGAATTCTGCAACATCCTTTGGAGACTGAGAGATCTCGGTAAACATAGAAAACCACCTTGCTGACTGATTGAGCTCGGTAAACACTGAGAATCACTTAGCTGACCGACTGAGCTTGGTAATCACTAGGAATTGCTTTGCTGACCAACTGAGCATGATAATTGATATGACATTTGTGTGACATCAAAGACAACACACAATTAATCCAACAATCTCCTTCAAATAATTATATCCAACAATCTCCCTCTTTGGCATTGATGTCAACACAACATGTCATAGCACAATGAAATTTCATAGAAAACATAGAGTAAGGAACATATCCTTAGCTTCATTCTGATTCTCATCTATGAGAACTCCCTCTGTCAGCAAACTTTTCTTTCTGACTGAAAACTCTCCTTCTTAACTTCTCAAACTCTCTGAGAAAACTCTCCCTCTTAGAAATCTTTAGAAATTTCTTAAAATATGATAGAAAACTCTCCCTCTTTGACAACACATGCCAAAGACAACACATACTAGGTGAATATCAATGTACCTTGAGTAATGATTCATATGCAATGATTCCTTGACTAAGCTACATCAACTAACTGATCTTCAATATGCTCTGGTTGATGCATCACTAAAACTTTATTTAGTGAGCCTCAGATAGGGGAATGACCCCTAACTTACCTCTTAGATACAAGAATGCATCCTTAGGTAGTGGCTTGGTGAATATATCTGCAATCTATTCTTTTGTATGAATATATTCCAATATGATTTCCTTGTCCTACACCAATTCTCTAACAAAGTGATATTTTATAGAAATGTGCTTGGTTTTGGAATTCATTATTGGATTCTTTGAAATATTTATTGTACTTGTATTATCACAAAACATAACAACTGGTTCTTTGATCTCAACCTTCATGCCTTCCAATAACTATTTAAACCAAACAATATTAGAGCAGTTTACTACTGCAGCAACATATTCTGCTTCTGCTATGGATTGGGATGTGCAATTTTTCCTTTTACTAGTCCAAGATACCAACCTCTTGCCAAGAAAGAATGCTCCACCACTTGTACTCTTTTTGTCATTAATGTTTCCTGCCCAATTAGCATCAGTAAACACTTTTAAGTCTATATTGCCTCCAAATTTATACCACAAGCCATAATCTTCAGTTCGTTTCAAGTATCTCAAGAATCTTTTGATTGCCATCATATGATTTTCTCTGGGTTTTGCTGAGAATCTTGCTACTATACCAACTGCTAAGGCAATATCAGGCCTTGTATAAACTACATACTGTAATTTTTCAATCATTGATCTGTATAAGGTCTGATCTACTTCTTTTGAATCATCATCTTGGTTAAGCTTCAGTCCAGTACACATGGGGGTACCAACTAGTTTTCCATCTTCCATACCAAACTTCTTAAGTATTTCCTTGATGTATTTAGACTGAGTAATGTAGATACCATTTTTGCTCTGCTGAATTTGAAGACCAACAAAGAACTTTATTTGACCAAACATAGACATTTCAAATTCTCTATTCATTTTCTCTGAAAATTCTTTGCGCTAATCATCATTACCTATAAACATAGTATCATCCACAAATATTTCTACCAAAAAAATTTTGTTATTTGGTCCTTCCTTGATGTACAAACTACTATTATCATTAGCTCTTTTGAAACTAATTTGAATAAGATAGTTATGTAATCTTTCATACCATGCTCTAGGGGCTTGTTTCAGACCATACAATGCTTTGTGTAACTTGTAGACCATATTCCTTTTGTCTGGATCAATAAAACCTTCAGGTTGCTCAATGTAGACTTCTTCATCAAGAATACCATTGAGAAATGCAGATTTTACATCCATCTGATATACCTTAAATCCTTTATGTGCTGCATATGCAAGTAGAGTTCTTACACCTTCTAATCTTGCAACAAGAGCAAAAGTCTCACCATAATCTATGCCTTCTTCTTGATAATATCCTTTACACATGAATCTAGCTTTGTTTCTTGATACTTGACCATCTTCATTCAACTTATTCCTAAATACCCATTTTGTTCCAATTACATTTTTATCTTTAGGCCTAGGTACAAGAGTCCATGTTTTGTTCTTCTCTATTTGTTTTATTTCTTCATTCATAGCCTCAATCCAACTTTCATTTTCCAATGCATCTTTGACATTTCTAGGTTCAAAATCAGCAAGTAAACATGTACCTTTTAGTTTACTTCTTGTCATAGTACCTTCTTATTTGTTTCCAATAATCTGATTTGGTGTATGATGCCTCCTAACATACTTGCCCAATACAGTTTCCTTGCCTCTTGAATGAGTTACATTGTCATCTTCTTGAATTTCATCTTCAGGTTCTGGTTGCTCAAGCTCAGTAGATATTGGCTCGGTAGCTTCAGACTGAGACTCGGGTCCTTGTGACTCAGTTTGAACTTCTTCTTGTGACTCAATTTGAACTTCTTCTTGTGACTCGATTAGTATACTGGGCTCAGTAGATGCAGTCTCCTTATTGACAGATGTGTCTGGTAATGTATCAAGTTCAATGTAAACAAATCTCCTGTAATCCTCTGGTTCCTTTTTGCTTTCTTCTTCAATATTTTCTGCAAACTCATCAACTTTCACATGTGCACTTTCTATGATTTTGTGAGTAGACAAATTCAAACATCTATATGCCTTACTCTTGCAAGAATATCCCAAAAATATTCCTTCATCACTTTTCACATCAAATTTTCCTTTTCTAGATTCTTTTAAGATGTAACACTTACTACCAAATACTTTCAAGTAACTTACATTGGGTTTATAGCCATACCATAACTCATAAGGAGTTTTGAATGTCTTTCTTCAACTATACTTGGTTTAAGGTATGAACTGTAGTGCTGATAGCTTCCTTCTAGTATTTCATAGCAATGTTCTTTTCAATCATTAGAGTCCTTGCACAATCCATGATAGATCTGTTCCTCCTTTCATCTATTCTATTCTGATCAGGAGTTATTGGGGCTGATACCTATCTTTTGATTCCTCTTTCAATGAAAAAATTATTGAATTCATGGGAGATGAATTTACCACCTCTGTCTGATCTCAAGCACTCCATTCTTTTCCCTGTTTCCTTTTCTACTTTTGCCAAATACCATTTGAATTTCTCAAATGCTTCTGATTTTTCTCTTAGATACATAACAGTCATCATTCTAGAGTAGTCATCAACAAAGAGAATAAAGAATTTTTCTCCAGTATAGCTCTCAATTCCAATAGGTCCACACAAATTAGTATGCACAATTTCTAAAATATCTTCAGACTGATAGTTTTTACTTTTAAAGCTAGTCTTTCCCATTTTACCAATCTGACAATTCTTGCATAGACCAACATCAGGTTTCTTCAAAGTAGGAATGCATCTTACTTTCTTGAATTTGCTTATTTTCACCATGTTATCAAAATTTACATGACATAACCTTTTGTGCCATAGCCAACTTTCTTCAATTTGAGCAATAAAACATGAGCATTCACCAAGATCAAGATAAAACAAGTTACCTTTGGTTTGTTTGCCTGATCCAATAAGTTTTCCCTTGTCATCCAGCAGTCTTGCTTTGCCATGCATGAATTCAACCTTGAATCCAATGTTGATTAGTTGTGCTAGACTTAGAAGATTATGTTTTAGTCCTTCAACCCAATATGCATTATCACATATAAGTTCTTTGGTTAATGAGATCCGTCCTCTTCCTTTTATGCAACAAGGTTCATTGTTTCCAAACCTTACATTACCACCATCATAGTCTTTTCAAACTTTGTTCTGTCACTAGTCATATGATGTGAACATCCACTGTCTATGATCCATGTATCATTTTTTCTTACATGAGAGATAAGTGTCATCTTATCTTCATCATCATCAGATTCATCTTTTACAACAATGTAGAAAATTTCATCTTCACTATTATCAGAATCCTTAGCCATAAAACATGTTTTCTTACCTTTATCCTTGAATGATTTGAAATTCTTCTTGCCATTGTACTTGTGACATTTCTTCTCATCCTTTCTTTGCTTGTTTGGGCACCTAGCTGCAACATGACCAATTTCTTCACATGAAAAATAGATTAAGGGAGTTTTACCTTTGTATTTACCTCTGCCTCTAGAATATTTCTTTGCAAGTAATGCTTCAATAACTTCAAGATCACTATCAGAACTTTCCTCTGATTCTTCTTCACTCTCTGACTGGATTTCCTTTATTTTCTTGCCCTTCTTAAGTGAAAGTTTGGCCCCAAATGTTGATTCAATATTTTTGGAAGTTGGAACATAGTTGTCATAGTTATCCAACTCAAAGGCTGTCAATCTTCCCACTAAAGCATCCAAAGTTATATTGTGATTTTCTTCACATCTTCTTTCCTGAATAGCAGATACTCTTATTGCATAGATAGGGAGTAATGTTCTGAGAACCTTACTTATAATAGTTTCATCATCAATTTTTTCTCTAGAAGCTCTAATTGCACTAACACTTGCCTTGATCCTTTCAACATATTTTGCAATGTTTTCATCTTCTCTCATTTTCATCTGATCAAATTATCCTCTTAGGCTTTCTTCTTTGGCTCTCTTCACATTGTCATCACCACCATAAATTTTCTTTACCTTGTTCCACATTGCATAAGTAGTTGTGCAATCTTTGATCTCATCAAATTCTTCATAGCTGAGAGCTGATGCAATGTCTATCATCATGGTGTTATGGTTCTTTTTCTCTGCAATGTCTTCAATAGATAATGTGCCAGTAGGAGCTGTATATTCTCCATCAAGATATTTGCATCCTGAATCACCAATGGAAGCCAAATGAAGTCTCATGATTCCTTTCCATGCTGAAAAGTTATCTCTATTAAGCCTTGGAATTTCTCTCTTGTAAGACATCCTGATCTTTAGCTTAGGTCCTTGAAACCCTTCCTGCAAGCACCAAAAGCTCTGATACCAATTGTTGGAAATATAGATGGAGTAATTGAGAGGGGGGGTGAATCATTTAACCACAAAAAATATTACCACAGATCCCTTCAATGTCTTATTAAATCATTTACTATTGTTAGTCGGAAAACATATAGAGAAATGTTGTAACTCAGTTATTGCAGTGAGTGTTAATTATAACTAATCTTAAGCATTCATTAGTGATTAACATGCATGCATAAAGAAAATAACATGAACACAAGAGACACCAGATTTAACGTTGAAACCCAATATGGGAAAAACCACCAATGTAACTAGTTACTATTTTTCACTCTTCTGAAGTGAGCCCTATTAGGAGCCAACCCGGTAAAAGGTTACAAAACACATTGTTAGGTGTGACCTTGTTAGAGGATTTAGTCACCCTGTTAGGAGAGGCCTTGTAAGAGGTCTTTGAAACAATTCAATAGAACTGTCACCTTGTTAGAGGATTTACAAAATGGTTGTTAAACCAACTTTGTTAAGAGATTTTGAAATCACTGCTACAATGGTAAGAAAGTAACAATGAAATTACCTGAATAATGATGCAACTGAATTGCTAATTACAGATTTATGTTCTACTTCACTAGATCCTTCCTGATCAAATATATCTCTGCTACCCCTCACAGATATCTAACCATCCTTCAAAATTCACTCACACTTTCCTTCAAAATGATTTGCATGTTCGCTCATCCACACACTCTTCTTCTTTCACACTTGTCCACACTTTCACTCTTTTCCACTTGCACACACTTTGAATTCACAACTTGACCTTCTATATATACCATTTAGATTGTCCATTCACAATGTCAAGTTAGCACTAATAATCATTACCAACATTACTAATCATTACCACAATCGGCTTGAATAAACAAACTTTATTCCTCAAATTAACAAAATTCTTTACTGGGCCGACCTTGCTCGGTAAACACTAATCCGAAAAGAATTCCTTTGGTGACCAAGTGAGCTTAGTTACCACTGCAAATTCTACAACATCCTTTGGAGACCGAGAGATCTCGGTAAACACATAAAACTACCTTGCTGACTGACTGAGCTCGGTAAACACTGAGAATCACTTAGCTGACCGACTGAGCTCAGTAATGATTGGGAGCTATTTTTTTGACCGACTAAGCATGATAATTGATATGACATTTTTGTGACATCAAAGACAACACACAATTAATCCAAGAATCTCCTTTAGACAATTGTATCCAACACTGTCTCCATTCTAGGTAAGTCTCCTGATAACCTCAGGTTCATCTCTACTGCTTCCAATCTTCCAAGAAGAGTCTCTCTTGTAAAGTTTGATGTATAAGGTATAACTTGTTCAATAATTTGTGTTGTCTACTTAAATATAGGTGTTAATGTCCTTAGAATTTTCCATATTATTTCATTCTCTATCTTTGTTCCTCCACAAGATTTTATCCCTGCAACAATTTCTGGCATTCTACCAATATAGCTTCTAATAGATTCATCTTCCATCATTCTAATATCCTCAAATGAACATATCCAATTATGTAATCTAACTCTCTTTGCATATTCATCACCTTCAAAAGTAGAGTGTAAACCTTTCCAAATTTCATGAGATTTTTTCAAACATTTTACCTGACTATATTCATTCTCCGGAAGGGCTGTCAAAAGTGGTTCTCTTGCAAGTATGTTACACATGAATAGATCTCTCTCATCACTAAAACATGTCTCAAGATTATCTTCTTCAATGATAGTCTTATCATTCTTTGTAATCAACCAATAACCTAGTCCTAAACACAGTAGATGTGTCTTCATCTTCTCTTTCCAGCTATCAAAATTTACTCCATCAAATTTAGGGCTTTCTTTCCTAAAATTTTCCATGGATCTCCTCAAGCTATTAAACTTCTCTTTCAAGGACCTGCTACTCTGATACCAATTGTTAGAAAGTAAAGTCCACCAAGATAACTAAGAGTCAGGGGGGTGAATCGGTTATCTAATAATTATAACTTTATCAATTTCAACAACATTTAATCATGTAAGAAATATAATTACCAACCATAGAAAGATATTCATACACAATAACACAATGACACAAGATATGTTGACTAGGGAGCCTCTTGATCAGAGAGTAAACCCCGGTGGGAATGATGTCCACAAAAGATGCACTAATATGAATATTCCTTGTGAAAGGATGGACTCTGTTAGGAGTCTTATGAAATACATTTGGTACATATAAATCTTGGTTAGGAGATTTTGAATCCCTATTAAAAGATTCTAACCCTGTTAAGAGTTATGGAAGACAGAAGGACCCACTGCCCAAACAGCTTCAATGGCAAGATCACTGAACACACTATCCAACTAACCTGAAGATTATTCAATAGAATAATATGAAATATGTTACCTCCTTCACTGTGCCAAAACTACACTCACTACTATACCAAATCTCAATTTCAGATCTTTGTACTTTTCATGTCTTCATAATTTTGCTTTCACAACTGCATTGGCTCTCTTCTTCACTTCATGCATACATTCACATTCACCTATAATCAATCACTTTCTCATCATAATCATACATACTCATATATCCATCACAACAAGGAAAAAAATTCCTTCCTTTATACCACACTCAAATAATTACAAATGAGTCAGCACACAATTACAAAATAAAAGTTTCCACACGCTACATCAAAATTACACAAAACTGTCAACTTACAAATACAATAGTTATTCACTCATGCAACCTCAAAGTTTGCACTATCATCCATGTCACTATAAATGTGTCTCAAACTTCCCTTTAACTACGCAAAACCATATTCCATCCCGATTAGGAGATATCATCTGATTTCCACAAACCGCTGCTTAGGAACACTACTTAAATACTGCTTCCACCAAAATGCTCATAACTTTCATGAATAAATTAATTATTGTCTATGCTCTTAACCATAGACATATAACATATCAAATAGTATAACCTCAACATCACATAGCTCCAACTACAATATCACACATGCGCTAATTAAAACATTGTCTGCTTCTCTATGAGTCTCTAGAAGATCACTATGTTGCCATCAATGACAATCATAGTCATGAATGCAACAAAAAATGCTATAGAATGACTTCCAAGTATTCATTCCTAACACTCTTGAATGGGTATAATAGGCATTGAAGCACATGAAGCTTTAGGGTCCAAGATCTCTGAAGCATGGAAATGATCTACAGCAAGGTGTAAATTAGCTTGGGTTTCTTTTAGAGGTAGCCCTTGAGGGTAAACATAGTCAACTTGAAAAGTGTCATCATTAGGCTGACTCTTTGGTCGAGGAATTTTGGATAGTTGTGGAGCTTTGGGAGATGAAAGGTGGACAAGCTATGGGAGAAACCTTGCTAGGTAGAGGTTTATGCATTAGATCTTACTTGCGAGTGGTAATTTTCTCTTCATACTCTTTATTATCTTGATCACAAATAGGATGATCATGAAATTTCCCTTGATCCAAGATAGGTTTGTTGCTCTTAAATGTTTCTTTTTGTGAGGAAGATGAAGATACAAATGGCCCATCATCATAAAGAAAAGGACACATTGATCTTAATGATGGCTTTTTAGATGATGCCTCTTTTTGTTTTTCCTCATTCTCTATCAAGGTTGATGTGTCAAAATCATGAGGAAGCTTAGCTCTTGATTGAGCTAACTTCATGAAGTATGCTTCTTTATTCCTCTTCAAAACTAATCCCATTGTTTCCATAAATATGGGATCTTGGATTGCTTCTAAAACTTCATCTTCAGACACTTCATCATTTTGATTCCAATGGAGATTTTGATCTTGATTTCGATAATTATGCTCCATAATAGGATTGATTCATTTCTCAAATAGACTCATTATTATAAATGTTTTTTAGGAATATGATCTATTTTTTGTACTGATAAAGAATCTCTCCAAAAAGGGTATCCAAATATGAAACCAATTTTTTTTAAACCCTCAGGAAATGCTCATTGTTTGCCCTTTTTTTATTCTAGGCATCACTTGCCTGAGTGTAGGTGTGACTTTAAGCTTAATACACGGTGACTGGAATTCTCTTAGGTGGCACTCTATAGGTAAGCAGACAAATTTTGCCTATTTATAGGCATGATTTAAATCTTTCTAGGCATCATTTGAAAAATCACAAGTGTGACTTTATTGTTTCCAGGAACACTTTTTTTAACAAATCATAGGCGTAACTTCACTATGCATAGGCTGTTTTCTCTATTTGTAAGTGGCACTTTACAGACCAGGTTGTAAATTTTAGATTTTAAAAGTTGTAAGATCAGGTCTGTGGACTTTTCTTTCTTGAAAATGAAGTACAAATGCAACACACACATCAAGTTTTCACCATGTCCCTAAAATCACACTAAAAGTGTATATTCTCGGTCATTTTTTCATAAATCTTGAACAAGAAAGTCTTCCAAGTAGTCTACCTATAGTCAAATTTGTCTTTTAACATGTTTGGCTCTATAAGGTAGCTTACTACTTATTAGGTTTTAGTGAATAATTTCGTTCTAGACTATGCCAAGTTCTTTTTCCCACTTGCGGGCTTCCCACACACACAAAAGCACGATTTGGCGCAATCCCAAAGGACTACTAAAGGAAGTGAAGAAACTTTCACACAATGTAGCCACTTCCCTTTTAAGGAAAAGTTTATTTATTTTAGATTGGTTTGGATACTACCACAGCAAAGGCGGTTGTCTCCCACTTGGGTCGTTCCCTCTCACCATCCCCGTAAGGAAAATCTTAGGAGGTGTTGGAAATATAGATGCAGTAACTGAGAGGGGGGGTGAATCAGTTAACCATAAAATATTGCCACTGATCCCTTAAATATCTTAACAAATTATTTACTGTGCCACTCGGTAAATATACAGAGAAATGTTGAAAACTTGATCCTTGAAATGTGTAATAATTAAACTGTTCTTAAGCATTCATCACTGATTAACTTACATGAATAAAGAAAATAACATAAACACAAGAGACAACAGATTTACCATGGAAACCCAATATGGGAAAAACCACCAATGTAACTAGTTACTATTTTTCACTCTTCTGAAGTGATGCCTGGTTAGAAGCCAACCCGGTAAAAGGTTACAAAACACACTGTTAGGTATGACCTTGTTAGAGGATTTAATCACCCTGCTAGGAGTGGCCTTGTAAGAGGTCTTGAAACAATTCAATAGAACTGTTACCTTGTTAGAGGATTTACAAAATGGTTGTTAAACCAACTCGGTTAAGAGATTTTGATATCACTGCTACAATTGCTAGAGAGTAACAATGAAATAACCTGCAACTGAATTGCTGAATATAGATATTTGTTCTATTTCACTAGATCCTTACTGATCAATTAAATCTTTGCTGCTCCTCAAGGATATCTGACCACCCTTCAAAATTCACACACACCTTTCTTCAAAATGATTTTTTCATGTTGTATATCCTTTATTCACCATTTGACCTTCTATATATATATGCCATTTCATAATCATTTAGATTGTCAAGTCGGCACTAATAATTATTATAACAGTCGGCTGGGATAAACAAACTGTAATAACAAAATTCTTTGAAAGGGCCGACCTTGCTCGGTAAACATTAATCCTGAAAAGATTTCCTTCGGTGACCAAGAGAACTTGATAACCACAGTGAATTTTGTAACATCCTTTGGAAACCAAGAGAGCTTGGTAACCACTAATTTTCCTTTAATAATCGAGGAGGCTCGGTTAACACTGTTATCCTATCAAGTTTCCTTTAGACACCTGAGAGAACTTGGTAGACACTAAAAACTGCCTAGCTGACTGGCTGAGCTCGGTAGATACTGAGAACCACTTATCTAACCGACTGAACTTGGTAGATACTAAGAACCGCTTAGCTGACCGACTGAACTTGGTAGATACTGAGAACCACTTAGCTGACCGACTAAACTCGGTAGATACTGGGAGTAATAATTGATATGACATTTGTGTGACATCAAAGACAACACATAGCTAATCCAACAATGTCCTTCAGACAATTGTATCCAACAATCTCCCTCTTTGGCATCGATGCCAACACAAAATGTCATAGCACAATGAAATTTCACAGAGAAACCAAGAGTAAGAAGCATACCCTTAGCTTCATTCTGATTCCCATCATCTTCAACCTTCTTTCTCTGACTGAGAACTCTCCCTCTTAACTTCTCAAATTATTCTTCTTAGAAATTTCTTGAAATGACAGCAAACTCTCCCTCTTTGACAACACATGCCAAAGACAATTAACACAGTTTCGGTAAATATCAATGTACCTTATGTACTGATTCATATGCAATGATTCCCTGACTATTCTACATCAACTGATTGATCTTCAACATGTTCTGGTTGATGCATCACTAAAACTTTATTTAGTGAACCTCGGACAGGGGAGTGACCCCTAACTTGCCTCTTAGATACAAGAATGCATCCTTAGGTACTGGTTTGGTGAAGATATCTACAATTTGTTCTTTTGGATGAATATATTCCAATCTAATTTCCTTGTCCTACACCAATTCTTTGACAAAGTGATATTTAATTGCAATGTGCTTAGTTTTGGAATGCATTACTGGATTCTTTGAAATATTTATTGCACTTGTATTATCACAAAACATAACAACTGGTTCTTTGATCTCAACCTTCATGCCTTCCAAAAGCTATTTAAACCATATAATATTAGAGCAGTTTACTACTGCAGCAACATATTCTGCTTTTGCTATAGATTGGGATGTGTAGTTTTGCTTTTTACTAGTCCAAGATACTAACCTCTTGCCAAGAAAGAATGCACCACCACTTGTACTCTTTCTGTCATCAATGTTTCCTGCCCAATCAGCATCAGTAAACACTTTTAAATCTAGATTGCCTCCAAATTTATACCACAAGCCATAATCTTCAGTTCCCCTTAAATACCTCAAGATTCTTTTGATTGCCATCATGTGATTTTCTCTGGGTTTAGCCGAGAATCTTGCCACTATTCCAACTGCTAAGGCAATATCAGGCCTTGTGTGTACTACATACTATAATTTTCCAATCATTGATCTATATAAGGTCTGATCTACTTCTCTTGAATCATCATCTTTGGTAAGCTTCAGTCTAGTACATATGGGTGTACCAACTGGTTTTGAATCTTTCATACCAAATTTCTTAAGTATTTCCCTGATATATTTAGACTGAGTACTGTAGATACCATTTTTGTTCTACTAAATCTGAAGTCCAACAAAGAATTTTATCTGACCAAACATAGACATTTCAAATTCTTTGTTCATAAGTTCTGAAAATTATTTGCACTAATCATCATTTCCTGTAAACACAGTATCATCCACAAATATTTCTGCCAAAACAATTTTGTTATCTGATCCTTCTTTGATGTATAAATTGTTGTTGTCATTAGCCCTTTTGAAATTAATCTGAGTAAGATAGTTATGTAATCTTTCATACCATGCTCTAGGAGCTTGTTTCAAACCATACAATGCTTTGTGTAATTTGTAGACCATATCTCTTTTGTCTGGATCAATAAAACCTTCAGGTTGCTCAATGTAGACTTCTTCCTCAAGAATACCATTGAGAAAAGTAGATTTGATATCCATCTGATATACCTTAAATCCTTTATGTGCTACATATGCAAGTAAAGTCCTCACACCTTCTAATCTTGCAACATGAGCAAAAGTCTCTCCATAATCTATTCCTTCTTCTTGAGAATATCCTTTACATAACAATCTTGCTTTGTTTCTTGATACTTGACCATCTTCATTCAACTTATTTCTAAATACCCATTTTGTCCCAATTACATTTTTATCTTTAGGCCTAGGTACAAGATTCCATGTCTTATTTTTCTCTATTTCTCTATTTCTTCATTCATAGCCTCAATCCAACTTTCATTTTCTAATGCATCTTTGACATTTTTAGGTTCAAAATCAGCAAATAAACATGTACCTTTTAGTTTACTTCTTGTCATAGTACCATCTAATTTGTTTCCAATAATCTGATCTGGTTTATGATGCTTTCTGATGTACTTGGCTAATACAGGTTCCTTGCTTCCTAAATGAGTTACATTGTCATCTTCTTCATCTTCAGGTTTAGATTGCTCGGGCTCGGTAGATACTTTCTCGGTAGCTTCAGACTGAGACTCAGTACTTTGTGACTCAATTAGAACTTCTTCTTGTGACTTGGTTACTGTACTGGGCTCGGTAGATGTAGTCTCCTTACATGTGTCTAGCAATGTATCAGGTTCGATGTAAACAAATTTTCTATAGTCCTCTGGTTCCTTTTTGCTTTCTTCTTCAATCTTTTCTACAAACTCATCAATTCTCACATGTGCACTTTCTATGATTTTGTGAGTAGACAAATTTAGACATCTATATGCCTTACTTTTGCAAGAATATCCCAAAAAAAATTCCTTCATCACTTTTTACATCAAATTTTCCTTTTCTAGATTCTTTCAAGATGTAACATTTACTACCAAATACTTTTAGGTAACTTACATTTGGTTTGTAGCCATACCATAGCTCATATGGAGTCTTGAATGTGTCTTTTCTCAGCTGTACTCAGTTCAAGGTATGAACTGCAGTGCTCATAGCTTCCTTCCAGTATTTCATAGCAATGTTATTTTCAATCATTAGAGTCCTTGCACAGTCCATGATAGATCTGTTCCTTCTTTCAGCTATTCCATTCTGCTTAGGAGTTCTCGAGGCTGATACCTATCTTTTGATTCCTCTTTCAATGCAAAAATTATTGAATTCATGGGAGAAGAATTCACCACCTCTGTCTAATCTTAAGAATTTTATTCTTTTTCCTATTTCCTTTTCTACTCTTGTTAAATACCATTTGAACTTCTCAAATGCTTCAGACTTTTCTCTTAAATACATAATAGTCATCATTCTAGAATAATCATCAACAAAGAGAATAAAGAATTTTTCTCCGGTATAGCTCTCAATTCCAATAGGTCCACATAAATCAATATGCACAATTTCTAAATATCTTCAGACTGATAGTTTTTACTTTTGAAACTAGACTTTTGCATTTTACCAATTTGACAATTCTTGCATAGACCAACATCAGGTTTCTTCAAAGTAGGAATACCTCTTACTTTCTTGAATTTTCTTATTTTCATCATGTTGTCAAAATTTACATGACATAACCTTTTGTGCCATAACCAAATTTCTTCAATTTGAGCAATAAAACATGAGTAATCACCAAGATCAAGATAAAACAGGTTACCTTTGGTTTGTTTGCCTGATCTTATCAGTTTTCCTTTGTCATCCAGCAGTCTTGCTTTGCCATTCATGAATTCAACCTTGAATCCAATGTTGATTAGTTGTGCTACACTTAGAAGATTATGCTTTAGTCCTTCGACCCAATATGCATTATCACATATAAGTTCTTTGGTTAATGAAACTCATCCCCTTCCTTTTATACAATAGGGTTCATTGTTTCCAAACCTTACATTACCACCATCAAAGTTTTCAAAGTGTTCAAACTTGGTCCTGTCACTAGTCATATGATGTGAACATCCAATGTCTATAATCCATGTATCATTCTTGCTTATATGAGAGATAAGTGCCATCTCATCTTCATCATTATCAGATTCATCTTTTACAGCAATGAAAACAATTTCTTCTTCACTATCATCCGAATCTTTAGCTAAGAAACATGTTTTCTTACCTTTATCCTTGAATGATTTGAAATTTTTCTTGCCATTGTACTTGTAATTTTTCTTCTCATCTTTGCTTTGCTTGTTTGGACACTTGGCTGCAATATGACCAATTTCTTCACATGAAAAATAGATTAAAAGAGTTTTACCTCTGTATTTTTCTCTGCCTCTTGAATACTTCTTTGCAAGTAATGCTTCAATAATTTCAAGATAGCTATCAGAACTTTCCTCTGATTCTTCTTCACTTTCTGATTGGATTTTCTTCCCTTTCTTGAGTGAAAGTTTGGCCTCAAAAGCTGATTCAATATTTTTAGAAGTTGGAACATAGTTGTCATAGTTATCCAGTTCAAAGGCTATCAATCTTCCAACTAAGGCATCCAAAGTTATATTGTGATTTTCTTCACATCTTCTTTCTTGAATAGCAGAAACTCTTATTGCATAAATAGGGAGTAATGTTCTAAGAACCTTACTTATAACCATTTCATCATCAATTTTTCCTCCAGAAGCTCTGATTGCACTAACACTTGTCTTGATCCTTTCAACATATTTTGCAATGTTTTCTTCTTCTCTCATTTTCATTTGATCAAAATGTCCTCTTAGGCTCTCTTCTTTGGCTCTCTTCACATTGTCATCACTGCCATAGATTTTCTTCAGCTTGTTCCACATTTCATGAGCAGTTGTGCAGTCTTTGATTTCATCAAATTCTTCATAGCTAAGACCTGATGCAATGTCTATCATCATAGTGTTATGGTTCTTCTTCTCTGTAATGTCTTCAACAGTTAATGTGGCAGTAGGAATTGTATATTCTTGATCAATATATTTGCATCCTGAATCACCAATGGAAGCTAGATGTAATCTCATGAGACCTTGCCATGCTGAAAAGTTATTTCTATTAAGCCTTGGAATTTCTCTTTTGTAAGACATCCTAATCTTTAGCTTAGGTCCTTGAAACCCTTCTTGCAAGCACCAAAAGCTCTGATACCAATTGTTGGAAATATAGATGCAGTAACTGAGAGGGGGGGTGAATCAGTTAACCACAAAATATTGCCACTAATCCCTTAAATATCTTAACAAATTATTTACTTTGCCACTCGGTAAATATACAAAGAAATGCTGAAAACTTGATCCTTGAAATATGTAATAATTAAACTATTCTTAAGCATTCATCACTGATTAACTTACATGAATAAAGAAAATAACATGAACACATGAGACACCAGATTTACCATGGAAACCCAATATGGGAAAAACCACCAATGTAACTAGTTACTATTTTTCACTCTTCTGAAGTGATGCCCAGTTAGAAACCAACCCGGTAAAAGGTTACAAAACACACTGTTAGGTGTGACCTTGTTAGAGGATTTAATCACCCTACTAGGAGTGGCCTTGTAAGAGGTCTTGAAACAATTCAATAGAACTGTTACCTTGTTAGAGGATTTACAAAATGGTTGTTAAACCAACTCAGTTAATAGATTTTGATATCACTACTACAATTGCTAGAGAGTAACAATGAAATAACCTGCAACTAAATTGTTGAATATAGATCTCTATTCTGTTTCACTAGATCCTTACTGATCAATTAAGTCTTTGCTGCTCCTCAAGGATATCTGACCATCCTTCAAAATTCACACACTTCTTTCTTCAAAATGATTTCTGCATGTTTATCTTTTATTCACCATTTGACCTTCTATATATATATGCCATTTCATAATCATTTAGATTGTCAAGTTGGCACTAATAATTATTATAACAGTTGGCTAGGATAAACAAACTATAATAACAAAATTCTTTGA
Organism: Chamaecyparis obtusa; assembly: GCA_027943335.1. Classification (NCBI taxonomy): domain Eukaryota; kingdom Viridiplantae; phylum Streptophyta; class Pinopsida; order Cupressales; family Cupressaceae; genus Chamaecyparis; species Chamaecyparis obtusa. The sequence continues at coordinate 39,520 of BSBK01005564.1, read as the reverse complement.
AAGGGCTGACCTTGCTTGGTAAACATTAATCCTGATAAGATTTCCTTCTGTGATCGAGAGAACTTGGTAACCACACCAAATTTTGCAACATCCTTTGGAGATCGAGAGAGCTCGGTAACCACTAATTTTCCTTTGATAACCGAGGAGGCTCGGTTAACACTATTATCCTGTCAATTTTCTTTTAGACACCTGAGAGAACTTGGTAGACACTAAAAAATTCCTAGCTGACCGATTGAGCTCAGTAGATACTGAGAACTGCTTAGCTGACCGAATGAACTCGGTAGATACTGAGAATCGCTTAGCTGACTGACTGAACTCGGTAGATACTGAGAACCACTTAGCTGACTGACTAAACTCGGTAGATACTGGGAGCGATAATTGATATGACATTCATGTGACATCAAAGACAACACATAGCTAATCCAACAATGTCCTTCAGACAATTGTATCCAACAAGGAGGTAGGCCCTCTAATGTTCTAGCATGTTCATGTTAAAGAAAGGAAATGGAGCTAAGAACAAATTTTTGGGAATTTGGTTCACCAAAAGGTGAAGAGCATATCCCAACTTTTCCTTAATTTCCCAAACACAATAAGCAATGTTCAATTTCTTTCACCCACTAACTATAGGGATTTGAGTATTTCTACTCTCTTCCACAAACAAGGGGCTTTGATTTTATGTGTTTGATTCCTCAACCTTTCTTATTAATCAAAAAGTTCAACACCTTTGGCATTTTGATTCACTAGAAGAAGTGAAGAGCATAGGCCTAAATGCTAAACTTTCCAAACAAAGAGAGGTTGTTTTGTAATTACTAGATTTAGAAATGCTCCAATGCCACAATTTAAGGGAAAATATTGACTAGCTTAAGGCTTACCTCTCCTTGTAGCTAGCATAAGCTAGGGGCATTTTTAAGTGATTTTTGTCATTTTTAACCTTACCTTGGCAATAGCTCTCCTTTCCAAATGTGCTTATCCACTAGCAAGTTAGTCAACACAAGTAACAACAATGAGGGAAACCAAATCGAATTTAAAGAAGCAAAGTTTGTGTATTGAATATTAAAACCTTATTTGCAAATTTTGATAAAAACTTGAACTAAGGAGAGAAAATCCAATTGAGAGATACAAATTTAGTTTTGTAAGCTTCTACAATTTTTAGATAGTTTTGATATACCTAATTTTCTTCTTCTTGTGACTCCTCAAGAACCGATTTGATGTGAGTCGAGTTTTCCTTCTTGATCTTCCTAGCCAAAGCCTTACCTTCATGGTTAAATTTGTTCTCTGGCTTTTGAACCTTTCTGTGTTTTGTCATTTACAGTAAAAAAAATATAGATAGAGATTAAGAAAATAGAATTTATTAATGTGACAACAAATTAAAGAAAAAAGTAGTAAGCGTCATTGTTTAGCTAATACACGTGATTAAAATGCTAGCAGGCGTAACTTTAAAAATATCTTGCGTCACTTTCTAGTGACTTAGGTGACATTTAAAGTTCAATAGGTGTAACAATTTATTTACTAGGCATGAAAAGTAATGAAAATTGCGTAAGATGAGCTATTGAAAATGACAATTAAGAAATACTAAGCGTCAGTTAAGAGATACTAGGCATGACAGTTTCTCATAAATTGCATCATAAAGGCTATCACAGGTAGTAAAAGATAGCTAATACGTGGTACTTCTTTGGTCATAGGTGTTTCTTTGTAGTCTCGAGCATGACACTTTATCTCCTAGGTGTGACAATTTATCTAACAGGCGTTACTTAATTGCTGGTAAGCGTCAGAGCAGTGATCACAGGCATCATTTAATTCTTCATACGTGTCACTTCCCATTTTTTCTACAAAAATTCATGTAAAAGTGAAGATACAAACACACAAAATATGATGAAAATGTTAGAAATGAGGCTCAAAGCCCCATGGTGGGCACCATTTGTGTGTGTATGCTTAACACCTTCATAAAATTAGGATTATTAACTAACAATTCAAAGCAGATACAATGCAAATTTAACTAAGAATTGAAACTAAAATCCATGACATCTCATGGTTCTCTAATTAGATTTGGTAACTAGAGCTCTCAACTTAATCTCCACTAGTGACACTTCTAAAATGAGAAATCTATGATGCTACAATGCTTAATCTAGCTCACAATGATCCATTATGCAATGATAAATTGAAATGCTAATGCTAAATGCTCTCAATTGCTATCAAATGCTCATAAAATGCCTATAATAACAATGCTTTGCTCTCCAATTCTCTTCTATATTATTTCTCTCAAAATGACTCTTATTTATAGTAAATTCCCAAGGGTAGGGGGTAGAGTGAAGTAACCATGATTTACCTTTGGTTGAGTAAAAAATTTTGCAATGTTTTTAAATGGGGGGATAATTTAAATGTTTATCTCAAAGCTTTGGATAAAAAGAAAAAATTGAGTGGATGGGATTCAAAGCTTGGAATGTGTGATTGAGATTCATTTCTTTTTGATTGATTTGTGTCTCTTTTGTTCCTCAATTCTCATTGGTTGCTCAATTTTTGTTGAAATATATTAGGATTAATTAAATTCCATTAATTAATTAAATTAGCCATGTAAGGGAATAGGTTCAATTTGATTTTTGATTTAACAACTATACAATTAATTGATTAAATCAATTATCTAGTGTTTTTCACCCCTTTAAGCTTTGATTTAATTCTTTAATGTCATAATTTGATTTAATCAATTTTGTCCAATTTGATTTAATAAATGTCCATTTAAATTTGATTTGATCTTTTTTTATGATAATTAGTGCATTTTGATTAAGATTTAGCAATTTAATGATTTTAAAGCACTTGCCCATTTTTGAGTGTCTACAATAACAAATGCAAGGGGTATATACATATAACATGGGATAGAATCATGAACAATACAGTCATCTACCAAAACACATTTATATCACCATCTATTCTCAAGAACTAGAAATGGACAGTTTTGAGAGTACACCTTGACAATGCATTAAACTAAGCATTCATCATGTGGTACTCCTTGGTGTATTCCACTTAAATATGTTAAAATCAACATGACTAAAAAATGAAAGAAGAACAATAATCTTTGTTTCTATTTCATGTATGACTGACACTCCACATCCATAATTTATCAAATTTGATAAAATGTGGATTTGGAGTGTTGATAAGACAATGAAAAGCAATGAGAAACAACCTTTTCACAATGATGCCAACTAGAAGAGGTCATTGTAGGTGAAAATGTTAGTACAAATGTTTTGGTCCATGAAATTTTGAATTCACTATATCCTAATGAATATTGTAAGCTTAACAAGACTTAAAATTAAAATAAGTGCTAGATATATGTAGGAATTCCTATTAATAGACCATATGTTATGCAATATTTGAATGTGCATAATAACATACAAATATATCTCTAAAAATTTAAAAAAGTATGTGCAACACATTCCATACAACATTTTATTTAAGAAACTGTTACCCCTCCATTGACCCTCTAAGTTTATTTAAGAAATAATTACCCCTTCATTGTACCTTAGGTCATATCTATTTTTCATTATTTGAAATACAGTTTGATTGTAGTCTATTTCTTCTTCTACTTTAAAATTCACAATGTTGAATTGCCTTAGTTTCCAACCCTGTTTGATTGCAAGGATGGAAACTTGGAAAGCTCGTACTTGGAATTAATATTAAGTTATTACGGCAAATATCTTATCTATATCAGCCTAGGTTTACAATATTTGGGTGTTTTGACATTTATGTTTAATAGATCATGGTAAATCTAAGGGGATTTATATCACTGGAAAATATAACAGAAAATGCTTCTCCCCATGTTGTTTCCTGTACATTTTCTGCACATTGGAATGTGTTAGATGTAACTGTGAAATGCCATCACCTATTCTAGTGACCTCATGCATCATTCTTCTACTAGAATTTGTGACCTCATGTTCATTTTAATGTATTTTTCAATGTGCACTATTTCCAATTCTCATAGATGAAATTTTGTTTTAAATGTTAACAATTGCAGAATGGTAAGTCAAACCTTGGAGATGCTCTATATAGGTCCATCAAAACATAATATTTATCTACTAAGAGTGTGCTCTCTTCGCTGGATTTATGAATTGAGCACAATGCTCTAGAAATGGAAAACCGATTGGAATCAGCCATATACGCATGAAAAAGGAGGATACAAGGCTGATAGAGCATTTCATTTAGGTAAGGAAAAAGTGGTGTTAGATCTACATGGTCACTAGTGAAAGAATCAGAAGTTGAACTTATGAAAAAGGAGCTTTACATGGAAAGGATAGAGAATATTCTACTCCACCTAAAGAGAAATTTCCCAAGCATACCACAAAATTTCTTTGACATTACTAAAATTCAGTACAACAGAGTATGTATGCACATTGAAATTGCTTCCATGTCTTTCATGGTTTTGTTTCATTGCACAACTTGCAGTGCTTGAGATCCTCATTCTACAGGTGTTCTAATTAAGATTATATTTTCTTGTGCCTATCATTTGTTTTTGTATTTGATTTCAACTTGTCAGTGGTCTCTCTTATTAAACAGATGATTTAGTAATCTCACTACATGTACTCTATGTTGGAATAGGATGTTGGACATTCAATCTTGGAGAGATACTCTAGAGTATTAGAGATCTTAGAATTCAATATCCTTTCATGAATTGGTGATGTTATTAAAGAGGATGATTTGGTCAAGTCCTCTCAGAGCAGCCCTCCAGCCCTGAGTTGTATAGATGATGAAAGCATGATTTTTTCAAAGTCTAGGAACCCTGAAAAGAGCTTCCCCTTCCCTTCAGAAAGCCCTTCTCCTACAAGTCCCATAGGGATACCTCAATCCAGGCAACATCATCAAATGGATGTAACCCAAATAGGTGAGGCCCTCATAAATTACATCAATAGAGTGTTAGGAATGAATGCTAAATATATCATATGGGAGTATTGGCAGCCATTCTATAGCAGTTGTTGTTGCATTCATGACTATAATTGTCATTGATGTCAACATAGTGATCTATTGGAGATTAGCAGAGGAACAAATAGTGTTTGGATTAGCGCACATAGGATATTGAAGATAGAGCTATGCAATGTTGAGGATTTACTCTTTGTTATGTCATATGTTGATGGTTAAGAGCACAGATAGTAATTCATTTATTCATGGAAGTTATGAGCATTTTGGTGGAAGCAGTATTTAAGCAGTGTTCCTAAGTAGCAGTTTGTGGAAATCGAATGATATCTCCTAATCAGGATGGAATCTATTTTTGCATAGTTAGAGAGAAGTTGAAGACATATTGATAGTGGTGTGGTTCATAGTGAAAACTTTGAGGTCGCACGAGTGAAGAATTATTCTAATTGGAAGTCGACGGTTTTGTGTAATTTTGATGTAACATGTGGAAACTTTTATCTTATAATTGGATGCCGACTCATTTGTAATTACTTGAGTGTGGTATAAAGGAAGGAATGTTTTTCCTTGTTGTAACATGGTTGGAATATGGTTGTGAAAGTGAATTTATGGAAAGAAGACATGCAAGGTACAAAGATTTGAAATTGAGATCTGGTGTAGCAGTGAGTGTGGTTTGGCACAGTGAGAGAAGAGGTAACATATTGTTGAGATCAGTAATGATTTGATATTATTCTATTGAATAATCTAGAGATCAATTGGACACTGTGTTCAATGATCTTGCCATTGAAGCTACTTGGGTAGTGGGTCCTTTTGTCTTCCATAACTCCTAACAGGGTTAGAATATTTTAGCAGGGATTCAAAATCTCCTAATAGGGATTCATATGTACTGAATGTATTTCATAAGACTCCTAACAGAGTCCATCCTTTCACAAGGAATATTCATATTAGTGCATCTTTTGTGGGCATCATTCCCATCGGGGTTTACTCTTTGATCAAGAGGCTCCCTAGTCAACATATCTTGTGTCATTGTGTTATTATGTATGAATATCTTTCTATGGTTGTTAATTACATTTCTTACATGGTTAAATGTTGTTGAAGTTGATAAAATTTATAATTATATGATAACTAATTCACACCCCCCCCCTCTTAGTTATCTTGGTGGACTTTACTTTTTAACAATTAGTATCAGAGCAGCAGGTCCTTGAAAGAAAAATTTAACAGCTTAAGGAGATCCATGCAAATTTTAGGAAAGAAAGCCCTAAGTTTGATGGAGTGAATTTTGATAGCTTGAAAGAAAATATGAAGACACATCTAAAGTGTTTAAGACTAGGTTATTGGTTGATTACTAAGAATGAGAAGACTATCATTGATGAAGATAATATTGAAAAATGCAATAATGATGAGAGAGATCTATTCATGTGTAACATACTTTCCAGAGAAGCACTTTTGTCAACGCTTCCAGAGAATGAATACAATCAAGTAAAATGTTTGAAAATATCTCATGAAATTTGGAAAGCATTACACTCTACTTTTGAAGGTGATGAACATGCAAAGCAAGTTAGATTACATAATTGGGTATGTGCATTTTAAGATATAAGAATGATGGAAGATGAATTTGTTAGAAGCTATATTGGTAGAATGTCATAAATTGTTGCAGGCATAAAATATTATGGAGGAACAAAGATAAAGAATGAAGTGATATGAAAAATTCTAAGGATATTGACTCCTGTATTTAAGTAGACAACACAAATGATTGAACAAGTTATACCTTGTACTTTGAACTTTACAAGAGAGACTCTTCTTGGAAGATTGGAAGCAACAGAAATGAACCTGAGGTTATTAGGAGACTTTCCTAGAATGGAGACAACATTCCGTGCTCTTACTGTTCACCCTACTTTGTCAAGAAGCATCACTGTGAGTGGAGATTATGCTGGCAGTAGCAGATCTAGAAATGAAGAAGATAGGAAGATTGAAGAAGGTATTGCCTTTCTTGTTAAGAGAGAACAAGACAGTAAGAAAATTTTTAAATGTTGGACTTGTCAAGAATTTGGTCATTTTTCATCTAAATGCCCTAAGAGAGTTAAAAAATACATAAAAAATTTCAAGCCTAGAAGACCTAAGGAATGTTATTATGCAAATGATGAAGAACTTGAAGCTAGTATAGAGAGAACCCTAAGTGAAAGTGATACTGAGAATAATGATGACATAGGATTTGTAGCAATCAAAGAAGAAAATCCTAAAACAGATGTGAAGGAAGAAAAAGCCCTAGTTTCTTGACTTGAAAAGAAAGCTGAGTGGATTATAGATAGTGGTTGTTCACATCATATGACTGGAGAGATTAGAAAGTTCATAAAGTTTAACAATTATTATGGAGGAGTTGTTAGAGTTGGAAACAATGCACCTTGTTTGATTAAAGGTATAGGATCTATTACTCTTGATGGGAAGACTAATACTGATGATGTTAACTTTGTGGATGGTTTGAAACATAATCTTTTGAGTGTTGGACAGTTAGTTGATAAGGGATATCAAGTTTGGTTTACTGAGGAAACTTGTGTGATAAAAGATAAAGATGGAAATTTGATTGGCACTGGATCTAAAACAAGAGGTAATGTATTTCAGTTGAATCCTACTAAGATGACATGTTTGATTACTAATATTGATGATAGTTGGTTATGGCACATAAGGTTTTGTCATATAAATTTTGATAACATTGTGAAAGTGAGTACTACACTTGTAGTAAGAGATTTGCCTAAAATTATGAAGCTTACTAACATGATTTGCAAGGAATGTGTGATGGCTAAATAAAAGAGAAGTTCATTTCCCAGTAAGAAGTTCACATCCGTAGAGAACTTGGAGATTGTTCATACAGACTTGAGTGGTCCTATTAGGACTAGAGGATTCTATGGAGAAAGGTATTTTATTATTCTTGTTGATGATTTTACAAGAATGATGTGCATTGCATTTCTTAAAGAAAAGTCTAAAGCATTTGATAATTTTAAGATCATTAAGAATAAATTTGAGAATGAATCTGGAATGAAGATTAAATGTTTGAGATCTGATAGAGGTGGATAATTTACTTCTAGAGAGTTTAACACCTTTTGTGAAGTGAATGGTATTAAGAGACAATTTTTAGCCCCTATGACACCTGAACAAAATGGTATTGTAGAAAGAAGAAATAGATCAGTGACTGAAGCAGCAAGAGCTATGTTATTTGAGAATGATTTGGTGAAGATATTCTAGAGAGTAGTGAACACATGAGTGTATACAATGAATAGAGTATAAATCAGAGTAGACATAGACAAGACACCCTATGAATTGTGGTTTGGACATGCACCCTCAGTTAAGTATTTTTGAATTTTTGGAAGCAAATGTTATATAAAGAGAGATGATGATATTGGAAAGTTTGATCCTAGAAGTGATGAAGGTATATTTCTTGGATATTCTTTGAAGAGAAAAGATTATAGATGTTACAATAAGAGAACTAAGACTATTGTTGAGAGCACAAATGTTAAAGTTGATGAAAATTTCAAAATTCAGGAAAGAATTCTTGATTATGAATCAGATGAAGGAACTCATCCTAGACCTAACATTGAAGAACTGACACCTGAAGTGAGATATGAGATAGTGACACCTAAGAGGACTTTATCAAGGAATCATCATGTTGAGTAGATTATTGGAAGAATCGATAGAAGAGTTCTAACTTGAAATAAGATACAAGAACAATTATGTTTGATTTCTCAAATTGAACCTAAATCTACAAGTGAAGCTTGTGAAGATGAACATTGGATTAAAACTATGAAAGAAGAACTAGATCAGATTGAAAAGAACAAGACATGGGAATTGGTCCCTAGACCTAAAGATAAGAATGTTATAGGAACTAAATGGGTATTTAGAAACAAGATAAATGAACAAGGAGAAGTAGTAAGGAATAAAGAAAGATTGGTATGTAAGGGATACTCACAGTAAGAAGGAATTGACTATGAAGAAACTTTTGCACCAGTAGCAAGAATTGAAGCAGTAAGAATGTTTTTGGCCTCTGCAAGTTACAAGGAATTCAAAGTATATCAGATGAGTGTGAAGTCAACATTTCTAAATAGTGAATTGGAAGAAGAAGTCTACATTGAGCAGCCTAAAGGTTTTCCTTTGACTCAAGAAGGAGACATGGTATGTAAACTAAAGAAAGTTTTATATGGACTAAAAAAAGAGCCTAGAACTTCGTATGCAAGATTAGATAAGTATTTGTTAAAATTGGGATTTACAAAAGGAACAGCTGATAGCAACCTATAAACAAAAGAAATTGAAAATGGTTTGTTGGTTGTAGTTATTTTTGTTGATGACATTAATTTTGGAGGAGAAGATGAAGCCAGTGATAAATTTGCTGATGAAATCAAGACTGAATTTGAAATGAGTATGATTGGTGAAATGAAATAATTTTTGGGATTACAGATAACACATAACAGTGATGGTATTTTTGTAAGTTAGACAAAGTACCTAAATGACTTATTAAAGAGATTTGGAATGGAGAATTGTAAACTAGTTGGAACACCTATGGTAAATGGACATAAATTATCTAGCACAAATGAAACTCCTACAATTGAACAAAAAAAGTATAGATCTATGATTGGAGTATTGTAGTACTTGACACATACAAGACCTGATATACCACATTCAGTTGGAATTGTAGAAAGATTTCAAGCTAAACCTAGAGAATCACATTATGCAGCAGTGAAGAGGATACTAAGATATTTAAGAGGCACAATGGACTATGGATTGTGGTATGAAAAATCTAATGATTTTACCCTATGTGCATATACAGATGCTGATTGGGGAGGCAGTGTTGATGATAAAAAGAGCACTAGTGGTGGAGCATTTTTCCTTGGACGAAGATTGGTTTCTTAGCTAAGCAAGAAGAAAAATTGTATTTCACAAAGTACAATAGAAGCAAAATATGTAGCAACAACAAACAATTATAACTAGATAATTTGGATGAAGTAGATGCTAAAGGATATTGGAATAAAGTTTTTTGAACCTATTGTTATACATTGTGATAACACCAGCATAGTTAGTATGTCTTAGAACCCTGTATTACATTCTAAGACAAAGCATATAGAAATTAAGTATCATGTACTAAGAGAGAAAGTTGCTGAGAAAGAAGTCAGACTTGAGTACATAAGCACAAAGGAGTAGATAGCAGACATATTTACAAAGCCTTTGCCTAAGGATACATTTGAGTATCTGAGAGGTATGCTTGGGGTTTTTCCCCAGCCTACTTTTGAGAAATGATGCAGTTGGTTGCATCCGTCCAGTGGTATATGAGCCTTATCTTTCTTCTGGACTGGATGTTGGTACTTCCTTTATGGGCGAGTATGTGTATCTGAGCTAAGTCATAAGGACTCTAGTTAATGTATTTTTTGAATACTATCTTTTGACATTGGAGTTGTTAATGACATAATGATGAAATTTCTATCATTGATGTCAATGGGGGAGAAGTGTACATGAAAAACCATTTATACCATCTATTGGAGAGAACTGAATAGGAAAATGAAGTAAGATTTTACTGATGAAGAGGATTCAAAAGTATTTTTCAGAGCAACAGTATTGCAGTGTTGGATTTTTGGAACATTGGATCTTTTTTCATCTATGTTGCCATCAATGCCAATGGGGGAGATTCTTAGAAATGAATGTTGAATATATCCTATGGGAGTACTGGTAGCCATTTTGTAGCAATTGTTGTTGCATTCATGACTATGATTGTCATTGATGTCAACACAGTGATCTACTAGAGATTAGCAGAGGAACAGACAATGTTTGGATTAGTGCACATGGGATATTGAAGATAGAGCTATGCAATGTTGAGAATTTACTCTTTGTTCTATTATATGTTTATGGTTAAGATTGCAGACAATAATTCATTTATTCATGGAAGTTATGAGCATTTTGGTGGAAGTAGTATTCAAGCAGTGTTCCTGAGTAGCGGTTTGTGGAAATTGAATGATATCTCCTAATCAGGATGGAATCTGGTTTGGTGCAATTAGAGAGAAGTTGAAGATATATTGATAGTGATGTGGATGATAGCACAAACTTCGAGGTCACATGAGTGAAGAATTACTCTAATTGGAAGCCAACGATTTTGTGTAATTTTGATGTAACGTGTGGAAAATTTTATTTTATAATTGGATGCCGACTCATTTGTAATTACTTGAGTGTGGTATAAAGGAAGGAATTTTTTTTCTTGTTGTAACATTGTTGGAATATGGTTGTGAAAGAGAATTTGTGGAAAGAAGACATGCAAGGTACATAGATCTAAAATTGAGATCTGGTGTAGCAGTGAGTACGGTTTGGCATAATGAGAGAAGAGGTAACATATTGGTGAGATCAATAATGATTTGATATTATTCTATTCAATAATCTAGAGATTAGTTGGATAGTGTGTTCAGTGATCTTGCCATTGAAGCTGTTTGGGCAGTGGGTCCTTCTATCTTCCATAACTCCTAACAAGGTTAGAATCTTTTAGCAGGGATTCAAAATCTCCTAACAAGGATTCATATGTACTGAATGTATTTCATAAGACTCCTAATAGATTCCATCCTTTCACAAGGAATATTCATATTAGTGCATCTTTTGTGGGAATCATTCCCACCGGGGTTTACTCTTTGATCAAGAGGTTCCCTAGTCAACATATCTTGTGTCATTGTGTTATTGTGTATGAATATCTTTATACGGTTATTAATTACATTGCTTACATGGTTAAATGTTGTTGAAGTTGATAAAAGTTATAATTATCTGATAACTGATTCATCCCCCCCTCTTAATTATCTTGGTGGACTTTACCTTCTAACATAGAGAGTCTTGCTTCTCAGAATCATACTACAAGGATTCTAGAGAGGAAATAGCTGGTGTTTTAGGGAAAAAAAGTGCCTCCCCTATTTCTCCCCGGTTAGCCAACATATGGTGTTATGGAAGAGAGGTTTGTTCTAGTATTTCTACTGAATGTATTACAATGTCATAGCTAATAGGTCACTCATATAATTTTCTTGCTCAAGGCATGTACAATGTAGAATAAGCATTATGTTCAAAGAAAAAATATATTTGTAACCTCTCTATCAAATGTAAAGCAACCCATATCTCCACTTACATAATGTCTCATTGTGCACATTAGCTTAGAAGGCTAAACCATAAATTCCATATTATGTACTACAACTTGCCACATGTATAAAATTATTTAACAGGATTGCAAACACCCTCTCCCAAAAAAAAAAATAGAAATCTAAAACTGTTTTGTCTCCTTTCCTTTAAGTAGGGATTCTACATAAATTATTGAAGTCAGTCCAGTAAAAGTACATATTTGATTTCATTTTTCTATCTCATTCTAATGATAAATTATAAAATGTAACTAAAGGTTTCTTTTTTCACAACAGTGAAGAGAAAAAAATAGAAAATGTGAACATATTTGGTGTTTTTGCAACTAGCAATAACTCATAGAGGAAAATAATGTATTTAAATATATTAATAAGAAGATTGGAAGAGCGTAGGTTGGTCGCTATCCTTGAATCCAAAGTTTCCAGATAATTATAGTTAAAATCCAAGGCAATGTATGGCTACCTGTGTAATGTGATCAGATATGCTTCAAAACTATGGAAATGTAGTCTGACCAAGTGCAAGGAATCTTTTTAATCTTTAGAATGTGAGGGGAAGATTTGGGGATGTTTGGGAATCAGCCAAGTAGATTATCAATCTTAAATTTACCATGTTTGTAAAAAAAATCAAATAAAACACAGTTGCATCAGCGTACATGTGAACTATGATCAAATTTGAAGTCTTCAAAGTGATAAAAAAAAATCACAAGCGACCAAATGTTATTGCAATCCACTCCACTCTCTCCTCCTCATTCATCAACAAGAACCCTTTGGCTATTTCACATTGAACTACAAAGGTGTCATATACCCTCATGAAAACACCTCAACTCAATTTAGGGATGTATTTGAGAGTGGTATATGCACTAATCAAAACATTATCATCATTAGATTTACCCATTTTGTGAAGGTGAACATTGCTAAGTCCATTTTTATTTTCTTGATTGTTTCATGGATGACATCCAAGGAACTGACCATACCTTCCTTCCTCCTCTTTCCCATCTTTGATGATGATGATGTAGGAGTTCCTCTACCACTTGCAGTGGATTGATTGGAATGATTAAGGTCTTAGTCCAAATTCGAAGCACTGTCAAGATCTATATCGAAACCAATATCCTCTTCATCATGCACATTGAATGCCTCTTCCATAGGGTTCCCTTCTTTAGTCTCATGGGCCATCATACCTGCATTACCTTCAGCAATGTTATTACCCACAATTACACGCAATTCATTGAAGTATTAGAAGGGTTGCTTCTTATACGCTTTGGTATTTTTGAATTCTATTCTCTACATGGCATAAATAAATGGATTAGGTTCTTTATATTTCATTATTAACTTTATAAGAAGGCAATATTATTTCAATCAAAATAGTAGAAAGACCACCCTACCTTAAGAAGCTCATCCCACATACTATCCTCAACATCCATGCATTGAGTTACCTCATTCCAAGAAAAACTACTTGTATTTCTCAACTCTTTCATCACTCTATGTACAAGCTTCCATGTTTTCAACTTGTTTTTGAAATTGTCCTTTGTTAGATTGAGGTACATATCTATGTTGAACCTCCTCTCAATGGAGGTCCATGCTTCTTTTTTGAATCCCTATCACCTTTTCTTCCAAGTTGTACTTTTTCATGGAGCAAGTCTAGAAACTTGTGTTCCATCTCTTTTGTCCACATTACCTTCTTTGAGGAAGAAGATATCTAGCTCATGTTACCCATTTTCTTCCATGCTCATCATTATTTTAGTGTATGCCATGGTCTAGATCAGTTTTTCACAATGCACATATTATTATTAATGGTATAAACATATTGTTGTTAATGGTATTGTATAGATGGAAAATATGGATGGGGTCTAGAACAATGGGGGTTTGCACATAAAAGAGACCTGAAACCAATATTTAACACATACATGAAATTCTAATGATAAGGAAAGTAAATCTAGAAGACTAATATTGAAATGAAGAAATAGAAAGTACTTACCCCTGAAAAAGAATCTACTGAAAACATTATCAAATGGTCTCAGAAACTATTGATTTTTGCAATTCATAACTAAAACTGTGTGATCTACAAAACCCAAAAATCTTTTTATTTTCTGAAAGGTCGACCTTGACCCAAATACGGGGGAACAATCTTACCCCTTTATGTTGACCTTGACCTGCACTGTTCTGATGGAAATTTTGTTCACGGATCCCAAAAGTTTACCAAAAAGGGTATCCAAATCTGCACTTTAATTCACTATCCCACACCTATTCTTGTAAGAAAAATGGTTTTGTTTGTTGGGGTGAGGGGTTTGCCTTATTCAAACCCTAATTTAGGAATTAACCTTGAAGCTTAATTGAAATTGTAGTAATAAACAAAGTAAATGGAACAATTCACCTTGCTTATGTTGAAAACCCTTGTGGAGGATTCAAATCTTTGAATCTGCAAGTATGGATGCTCCAAATGAATTTATAATTGGATTTAGGATGTAGGATGTCTCAAATCAATTGTCTTTAGATCTTCAACACCAATCTTGAATGGATCTTGGAATAGGAAGAAGTTTGAATGAATGTAGATGGAGAAATCTTCAACAAGAGGGCTCCATAGAGATTGAATCCTTCAATGGCTACCAATGGATCTCCTTGATGAATTGGATCTTGAATGCTTGAATGCTTGAAGGTTTGAATTCTTTCTTGCTCATGCATACTTGATTCTTGATTTGTGATTGAGAGATGGATTGCTTGATCATTGATCGAGAAAATGAGAGGATAAAGCTTCCTTTTATAGCGATCTAGGGCACAGACTTCTAGAGAGGCCTACATAGGAGAATTAAATTCCTATTTAAGCTTATACCCCTAGAAATGGACCTAAATTAAATATAATTTAAGATTTTACCATTCTAAAACCCGAAACAGTCGACCCAAAAGCAGGAAATAAATCTTTCTGAAACCTGACATCTAGAAACTTCTTGATTTTGAAATTTGAACCCTAGGTCAAGGTCAAGGTCAACCTTCACCTAGGTCAAGGTCAAGGCCGACCTTCACCTAGGTCAGGGTTGAGGTTGACCTTGACCTAAAAGGTTGACCTTGACCTTGAGGTCAAGAATCTCATAATTTCAATTCAAGATGCTAGAATTATGCAGAAAAGAAGTGGAAAATGGGGCAGAATAGGGGAAAAAGCCAAATATAAGTCAAAGACCCATTCAAGGTGTTTGACATGACCCCAAACCATTTACTCAGAGGGCTAAACTAGTCCTAAATGGAAGTTCTTCCATTTTCTAATGATACAGGTATAAACATATCACATGGAACATATTTATGGACATATCAGTGTATCATTGTATCTACATACATTGGTATAATATAGAAAATAAAAAACCAACATGTCCAATACTTCCAGATACAAACAAAATAAAAAGGAAACCATCATTTATATCAAAGTATCTGCATACATCAGTTTACTCAAATAAAACACATTGACCCATAAAAGTACAACTATTCTCAGGATTTGTAGTCTTCCCACATTCTACTTGCTATATCATCTCAAAACTATGCCCACTGGTCTCTATCATGCTGAGACAACCCATATGTCTCAAGCATTGGTGCATCGATCCCATCACGATCATCTTTCTCTTTGGTACCAATTTTTGATGGAATATTGTCCTCTATTGTAATAAAGTTGTGTAGTATGTAACATGCTAATACAATATGGGCTTGTGTCATGATAGAATAAGATGTGGCATGACTCAAGATTGGAAAATGCTTCTTGAGAATACTAAATGTACACTCTATTGAATTTATAAGAGAGGAGTGTCAGTGGTTGAACAACTTTTGTCAAGATTTTATTAGATTTTATCTTGAAAACTCCTTCAGGTGGTAGCATGTACACCGATAAGGAGTGAGAAATCTAGGTGCATTGGGATATCTAGCATCCACTAGAAAATATTTTCCTATATAAATAAAGTAGATTGTTAAAACTTGAAACATTGATTGTACCCTTCAGTATATTAAACTATGATTTGGATTACGAGGGGGAACAACAAGTGGATCTACTCTTGACAGAGCTAAAGCTAGAACATGATTATCCACAACATACCCTTCCCAACCAGCAAGGAAATACTAAAACTTATAATAGAAGGAACACACACCCATAAAATTTTGTGACGCGTTGCCTTTTCTATCATGATATTTACCCTACATGTTGACATCGGTGTTGATTGGTATATGGGTTCCATCAGTAGCTCCAACACAATCCTATATGATATTACAATCAGAAATTATATGGTCAACCAATAATATGATATGGATAAAAATCCATACAATAAATTTGTAACAACATAAGAATTAACTTGAAGAACGGATCAAAAAGGTCCTTCCCACTAATTTTAGGAGTGTTTGGACCAGGTGGTATAAAGTAATCCTCATGGAGAGCTAAGATAGCCCTCAACACCTTGTGGAAGTATCAAGTGACTGTCTCTCCTGAATGCCCAAAGTTGTGGGAAATCTTGCAGTTCCTCATATTGTGGCCAAGAGTGTGGATGAACATCACAAGTTTTTCTTCTAACTTCAAGTGTATTGTATCTGTCAAGATTCCTTTCAACCTTAGGATACTAGCTAGATGAAAGAAGGCTCCCCTTCTCATGTGAATTTGATCATGACAATCCACATCATTGAAATGAATAACCATTCTATAAAAAGAATCTCCTTTTCTTATTTGTTTACCCATTTGTGTACTACCTTCTCGAGAAAACACTACTTTGGCTATGACAAGAAAAGAAAGAAGAGTTGTGAGAAGATGAGTGTATGTGGTCTCCACAGCTATGCATCCTAGAACATCAATATTCTCAATAGGATCCATCAATGGCTTGAAATGTGGAAAAACACAATGATTTCACTGAGCAGATATCGACTATCAAGCACAAAGATAGAGCCTACATTAGTTATTGAAACCACATATGTATGTATCTCATGATTTTTAAGCCTCTTTGTATTAAGAAGTCAATCAGTTTACAAACACCTAGAACGTATATTAATTATTGAAATACAAAAAAGAGTACCAATTGGTAATGATCACAAGCTCGCCATTAAATATTCATGATTATATCCCATGTTATATGTATATACCTGATCCATTGGTTTAGGTTGATGATTGTACTATTCATGATGATATTGTTGGTGATAATTTCGAGTAACCTTACCCAAGCCCACAATTGGAATCACAATTAGAATGTTCATCTACGAGGGTTGTAATGCCTTCTCTATCCAAATCAGTGTTGATGATTACAAAGAATTGTGTTTTAGTCATCAAATTTGTAGCCTATCTTTGTAATCATCAACACTTATTTTGGGCACAACAACCTTTTGTAATCATCAACACTTATCATCAACATTGATCACTGCTTAGTCTTTGGTTTTCTTAGTGAAGAAAACCAAAGACTAAGTAGTGATCATGAAAAGTAGCACCAATTCTGTACTTATTTCTACCAATTTTGAGGCTTTGCATTCATATAATTCTAAGAATAACTAGAAAATCAGTCAGTTCTACTCATCACATGGCTAGAAAAAGACATTTATTTACATCATTTGAGAAAGTTGTAAATAAAAACATATATATTGAAAAAAATCAAATCCAGAAACAACATTCTATTGATATTTATATTTCTAAGAATTTGACAGTGGAGTAAATGGTATACTTAAGGTGCCTAATTGGGTTATTCATGATGTCTATCTGTGTTTCTAAAAAATTGGGTAATCTATTGCCTATCTACCAAGTCACTTAGTCGCTAAAAAAATAAGAAAAGAATTTTACCTTAAGTGCATTGTTATAAATGATATTACTAATATCTCTTAGGTACTTGTTGATGGAACATTAGATAAGCCTTGTAAGCTTCATTTCTTCAGTGGATTTGTCGATCTTCAAATAATCAGGGCCAGTTTGAATTGGTGACAAGAAAAGATTGTAAGATACTCCTCTAGTATTTTCTATTAGGGAACCTAAACTTTCAAAGAATGCAATTTATGGGCCATCTAAAGGTTATCCATGGCCTTCTA
Source organism: Chamaecyparis obtusa (assembly GCA_027943335.1). NCBI lineage: Eukaryota > Viridiplantae > Streptophyta > Pinopsida > Cupressales > Cupressaceae > Chamaecyparis > Chamaecyparis obtusa. Next base: position 21,461 of record BSBK01005564.1, on the reverse strand, counting down.
GCTATACCAAATTTTTGAGCAAGTGATATGCCCCTAACCCTTTAAAGTGTCTTGGATTATGACTTATGAGTAGTTGGCTGATGGCTACCTTAACTCTTCAATAAGTTGTGTAGTCATTGTCATAGTCATATATAGGTGGTTAGGTCATCCTAGGGTTTATAGTTACATATCTAAGTCATCTTGGGTGGTAACCAAGGAATAATTAGGTATAAATAGGAGTTAACAACTATTTATTATCATCATATTGAATATCATTTCCTACTGAATATCCTTTACTTTAAAAACATTTATGAAATCGAAGGCAATGAACAATATTGACATTTGTAAAATGGCTTGAGATATCAAATAGAGAGGGGAAGGTAAATAGGGAAAACATATAAAATATTGTGGAGGTATTTTATTTCATGGTATTGTGTGGCAAGGCATCATGGTGAATTCTCAAAAATTGGTGTACAGAAATGCAACAAGAATTTGGTCAAAATGGTGCAATGTCCATTATAAGAAAAAAGGTATAAAGACCAAGTTTTGGATTGATGTGGATAAATGCTCCAATTACATATTGAATCAAGTTCTCCATAAATCTATTCATGATATAACTCACATGAGAAATGTCATGCCCCTGATAGTCTCAGGCTTTACTTTTTAATGTTATGTTATGGTTGGATTTCTGGTTTGATTAGCATCGTTTTATCTGGAACAATATTTCTGTTAGACTTCTATGAGTTTGAACTCTAACTTCGTTCATTTGAACCTTGTTGTTTGGAATAAATATGTTTATCTTTGTAATAGGTATTTTGGTTCTGCCAGACACTTAGAGAATTATGTCTATTTCTATAGCTTAATGAGATTTTCTGATGTCAGAATTGGTATAGACTAAATTTTGAATTAATGGTACTGGATAGTTTCAGTAGAGATTCGAGTATTGGTATGATTGTGAAAATAAGTACAACTAAAATGGTTGGTAAATTGTCTTATAATTGGTTCATTGTTTTGGAATTCTAAATAATATGTTAAACATAATTAGAATTGGTATTATTATTATGGATAAATGCATCTTGATGTTGCAGAAAGTATATAGAGATTATTGTTATTTAATTTTAATCAAATTTTGAGTTCAAAATAAATAAATATGTATATATGTATATTTATACATATATTTATGAGTGATTGTTTTAGAAATTATGTGGTATTTCTTTTACTAAAACTAAAAAATTATCTAAGTTAGCATACCCTATTTTGTATGTTAGTAGGAGGTTAGTTTGGTGAGTGTTAGTAATTTGGCATTGTTAATGTACTGTTATCATTGATGCTTAAGCTAGTTTTTCTTAACCTAAGATCAACTAATGATATCTAACATAGATGTATATTATCTATCCCTAAGTCTTCCTATTTATGTTCTAGCTCGAAGACATGATTTATCATGGTAGGGTTTGATTGCACTTTCATCGCATAGTGGTGTTAGTGGGGTTTAAGCTATTTTTGGGTTATGGGATTGTACGTTGATGGACATTTGGTAGGGAATGTATTGCGTTTGCTGCAAGAGATAAGTTCGTATTGAATGAACTCATTGATGTAATTCATTTGTGTGTTTGATGTCCGCCATTAGCTCTGGTGAAAAATTGCAGTTGAATAATGACTCCATTTTTCACCATGTATTTCTGCGACATTTTGGGTAAACAGTTAGTAATGGACCCATGTTCCTGTTATATTTTATATGATAAGTTGCTTGGAATGGAAAGGGGTTTTCACGGCAAGTTTTACCCTTTTATTAGTGGTCATTTGGGAAGTTTTGTGTTTCATACTGTCATCTTTGTATTTGCGTTGTGGGCTTTTCTTTTGCACAACACTTTGGCAGTCAGTGGAAAGAGACCTCCGTGGTTGAGATTAGGGTTCGACTGTGAAGCTCACCAGGCAAGGGCTAGCTTTGGCATTTCAGTCTTTGGATACCTCCCCACACAAATACCAGGTAGGGGCATTCTCTCACCTTATCCTCTGTTTCCATTTTATTTTTTGCAAATGAAATATTAGAATGTTAATTACCGCTGTTAGTTAGTCGAGGAATGGAAGGTTTTGTGATTGTATTCTCTGTGAGCTTAGTCATGAACCGGTTTCTTCTTGGATGGATTAAGAAGTTCATTTAGTTATTAGATGTTATGATTAGTGGAGGAATTTGAAATACATGTTCTAATATGCTATTTTCGAGCATATTGTGTTGATGGGTTTTCTTTGTTCTGAGTATGAAGTTGGCAGTGTTTTTTTTCTTTAAGCTTGTGCCGAACTATGGGGAATATAGTTGTTGCTCTTGATATATGGTCATTCCATAGTGTATTTTGTGTTGATGTTTACTTTTTCTTTGGTCAGTATTAAGGGGGTTAAGCGGGAATGTGTATCGGCTTATAAATGCAGTATGAAACTAGAATGAGTTTTGGTATAAAAGCTTCTTTAATGGTATTCTCATACTATATCCTGTTGTTAGGAGCACTGTAGCAACAAAATGTTTACAATATGTAAGAGTCTTTGGTCATAAGGTGAAATCAGGTATTCTTATCACTGTTATAATCTGAATCTGGTATTGATGTTTGTTGTGTATAATAGGTGTTTGTCACTGTTTGGTTCAGTCAATAGTGAAAATGTAGATATCTTGGTTGTACTCAATTCTTGACTGTGAGCTAGATGATTCTTCAGATATAATTACAAGTGTGAAATATAGTTTTTTATCGTCATTAGGAAATGCAAGGAGTATATAGGAAAGTCAATTATTATCATTTTTAGTCAGTAAGGAAGACCACTTGATATTTTGTTTAAAATGTAGATGACGGTTCTTATTATTATGTTATTTCTTTTATGTAATCAGCAGATTCAGTAGGATATTAAGGTATATGTGTTTGATAGGACTGAAATGACTAGTATGGTTTTTTTTTCCATTGTGTATTTATGGACTTGAACTTTTGCAAATGATGAGTTACGTTATTTAATTATATATATTTATATATACCTACTGGGATATGTATATGTATACACAAGCCGTGGTGTATACATGTACATATGCCAACATGTATATAAAAGATGCTATGTTTATCATTCTGAACTATTAATTACAAGTTTATATATATATATATATATATATATATATATATATATATATATATATATATATATATATATATATATATACCTGCTGGGATATGTATATGTATACACAAGCTGTGGTGTGTACATGTACATACGCCAACATGTATATAAAAGTATGAACTTGTAATTAACAAAGCAAGACGTATAACAAATTAGTTTATAATAAATTGGTTTATGGCAAGCTTGTATGGTTGTTAAAAGTGATGGGTGTTGTGTTGAATTAGTTGATATATGATTAATTTAGTTCTTTTCTATTCAATGGAATCATGATTTCAATATGGACATGTTATTGTACAGTTTCAGATATAATGCTAAGTTAATGTAGAGATTATTATTTGATTGGATTTGTGATGGATACAGTATTGTGATCTTTTCTTCTTTTGGGAAACATCATGTTTAAGAATGTATGTTAAGGAAAATGGTAACATGGATCTAAATGGATTTTTGATTGCTGTTTCAATGCTATAATTGATGCAATAGAAATGGAGTGTTAGTGAAATTGTGTAATGTAGTTCATTTCATTCCAATCATTAATTGCTAGATCAAGTGTTTTGAGATAATGCAAGTGTGATCCTTAGATTGGGGGCTGACACTAGTCTAGTACCTTGTGGTGATAGAATTTCTGTCAGTTGTGACTGACACTAGTCTATATCCTTATGGGAAAGAATTTATGTCAGTTGTTTAATTAAGTGATAATTATAAATTCAAGGGATATGGGTTTCAATTAATAAGATAAAACATTATGGTTTCATCAGACATAATGGATTACTATGAGGTTTCCTTACGGATACATAGCGTAGGTCCTTATGTGGACACCCATGAACTATTGGATCATTACTTTGTCATTTTCTTTGCGAGTTTATTTCTGTTAGAAAGAGATTCAGTGTTTGATGATTTTGGTGTTAAAAGAATGGAATTATGTTATTAGATTTCAATAACATCTGTATTTAATCTGCATAATTGTTAAATTATACTGACTTTTATGGTTGCAAGATTTTGGAGATGATTCGTTATCTTAATCAATGTCACTGAGCCCTATTTGCAATTGTGTTTGTGTTTATTTTTTATTTTCAGGTTTTAGATGGATAAATCAATGAGATTGGGACAGTGGATAGCAGTTGTTAAGATTTATGGAAGCAGATCAGTTCTTGGTTATTAGTTATCAGAATTATTCATAGAATGTAAAGGATTGGTTAAGAAGGAAATTTTGTTTTTGAAACTAAGTCATTGAATAAAGATTATTCGTATTACTCTGATGTAATTCAGTTGAAAACTATAAATCTCTTAGAAGCAGTTACTATGATTATATGTGTCAATTTGTAATTTTTATAAAAAAAATTTTATTACTATGGTTTGATGTGGTTTTGTTTATGGTTGATTCTTCTTTGGTTTCATCTTTTAGTTTTAAGTTTGAATAGGTGTTACATTTGGTATCAGAGAAAAGTTTAAACACTCAGGGCTTGAGGGTTTAAAGAGAAAAGGGGTTTTATCATTATGCTTCCGTTAGTGATTCTTATTGATCTTTTCTATAGGATTTCAAGCATGCCTCCTGTTACATGAGGAGCACAAAGATGTGGTGACCCAGTTGATGCCGATTTAGGTAGAGGTAGGGTTGGACGATGCGGTCATGGTCATGGCTGAGGAAGAGGATGAGGTCGCCAAGGAATACTTGGTGATTAACAAGTTGATCCTTTCATAGGAATGGATTAGGAAGATTGAGAGGTACCTCAGGTTGAAGTTATCCAATGGATCCTTGATAGGTTGGTTAACATTGAAGCAAGGAACAATGTTCCAGTTGGTGTAGCAAATGCTCATGTTATACTAGTCCCTGTAGTAGAAGATCCTGTTATTAGGACTCAGTTAAAAGACCTTTCTAAGCTCAAAGGACCATATTTCAATGGAATAGAGGGTGGTGCTGAAGCTGAAGCATGGCTCTTGAACATCGAAAGGTGTTTTATTCTCCATGATTATCACGGTAATGTGAAGGTTCGTTGGACCATAATGCAGCTAAGATCCTTTGCTTCCATATTGTGGAATATGGAACTAGAGCAACTTGGAATTCTTATCTCTTAGGTTACATGGGAGCTTTTCATAGAAAGATTCTGTGAGAGATTCATGTCAGATTATTGGTAGCAAACTAGATCCAAAAAATTCTTCAGTATTTCTCAAGGCAACTCAATGGTGGAAATGTATGAGAGGAGGTTTTTCCAACTGAAGAAATATTTTGGTTGGTTAGAGAATGATAAGCCTTTGGTACAACACTTCATTAGGGGTTTGAACCCTAAAATTGGAGAAGAAGTGAGAACTTTCAAACCTAAGATAGTGAAAGAAGCTGCTGATCAAGCCAAGCTCACAGAATTGAAGTCAGGATTTTTAGCCAAAGGATCAGTGAATCCACCAGCTCAAAGTAGTGGGAAGCGTCAGAAACCTTATCAAGATAATTTCAAGGCTTTTTCTAGTGGATCGAGTGGTAAATTTCAGAAGAGGAAGTTTGAAAAGTTTTCCAAATCAACAAGAGTTTCAAGGTTCCTGAGCAACCTAAGTCCTTTAAACCAACTCAGAGTGTACAAAAGAGTTATGCATCACGTCTAGTGAACTCATCATAGGATAAAAGTACCAAGAGAGGAGTAGAATGTTGGCAATGTGGGCAATTGGGGCATTTGCAATGGAATTGTCCCCTTCGAGGCAATAATCAGGTCAGGTCTAAAGCCACAGGTTCTGAGGCTACTGTTGGTGATTCTGGAAGGAATCATCATATCTTTGCTACTATGGATCAGAAACAAGCAGATCATCAGAACACTGTGATTGAAGCTAGAGGTAATTACCAAGGTAAGAAGATCTCTATTTTATTTGACTCTGGTGCCACTGACTCTTTTATTTCTTCCAATTTGGTTAAGTAATGTGGAATTCCTGTGAGTAAAGCTGAATTGGCATGGCAAGTCGAGTTAGCATTAGGGACTAAGGTTGAATCGGGGTTTATAGCTGAAAATTGTAAGGTCCAATTTAAGGTTTTTACTACTACAGTTAGCCTTAGGGTCATTCCTTTAGGTTCTTATGACATTATTCTGGGTATGGATTGGTTAGATCAACACCAAGTTGTCATCGATTGTAGAGAGAAGACCGTTAGATGTATCGATGATAATAGAACTAGCAAGATTATTGCAGGTGTTAAGAGGCCTATGTCAGTCAGAACTATTTTTGCTAAGCAACTTTAGAGATGTTTACAAAAGGGATGCAAATTGTTTGCTATTTCTATCAATGATTTTGAAGAACCAGTTGCTTGGAACACCAGCTTAGATCATCCAATTTTGAAAGAATTCTCAGATGTATTTATTATAGAGATTCTGGGAATCCCACCTAAAAGACAAATTGATTTTAGGATTGATCTTTTGCTGGGAGCTGAACTAATTTCCAAGACTCCTTACCGCATGACTGCTCAAGAATTAGTGGAACTCAAGGTTCAACTTGAGGAACTTCTTGAAAAGGGGCTTATTAGACCTAGTGTTTCACCTTGGGGAGCACCTGTTATCTTCGTCAAGAAGAAGGATTGATCTTTGAGGCTATGTATCGACTATAGACAACTGAACAAAGCTACCATCAAAAATAGATATCCTTTGCCTCGCATCGATGATTTGTTTGATCAAGTGAAGGGTGCCAAGGCGTTTTCCAAGATTGATCTCAAATCTGGATACCATCAGTTAAGGATTCAAGAAGCTGACATTCATAAAATAGCCTTTCGCACAAGGTATGGACATTATGAATTCATAGTAGTGCCATTTGGGTTGACTAATGCACCATCAGTATTCATGAGTTTGATGCAGGGAGTATTCAGGACCTTCTTAGATAAGTTTGTGGTAGTGTTCCTTGATGACATTTTGGTATATTCTAACTCCTTGGAGGAGCATGAGCAGCATTTGAGGCAAGTCTTTGAATGTCTCCGTAGGAACAAGCTATATGCCAATCCTAAAAAATGTGAATTTTTCAAAACTGAAATAAGTTATTTGGGTCACATCATTACAGGAGATGGAAGAGCTATTGATTCTGCTAAGATTAGGGCAATTGTAGAGTGGCCAACTCCTACCAATGTGTCTGAAGTACAAAGTTTTATGGGTCTGGCTAGCTACTATAGAAGATTTGTGGCTAATTTTTCAAAGATAGCCCATTCCATTACTTCTCTCCAGAGAAAGGGTAAGAAATTCATCTGGTCAGATAAATGTGAAGAAGCATTCCAACATCTTAAGGAACGTTTCACTAGTGCACCAATTTTAGCGGTACCTGATCCTTCTAAGGAATTTTTTGTGTGCACCGATGCCTCATTGGATGGTTTAGGGGCTATCTTGATGCAAGACGGCAGGGTCATTGCTTATGAATCCAGGAAACTAAAGGATCATGAAATTAATTACCCTACTCATGATTTGGAACTCACAGCAGTGATTCATGCTTTGACCAAATGGTGGCATTTTCTTCTTGGTCAACATTTTGAGCTACATACCGACCACAGAAGTCTATAATATTTGTTCACGCAGCCCAATCTTAATGCACGTCAGTGCAGATGGATGGAATTTTTGTGTGAGTATGACTTCGAAATGAAGTATATTCAGGGTAAAGAAAATAAAGTAGCGGATGCTCTTAGCAGAAGGCGTCATGAACTCTCTTCTTTGACCCTCACAATTGACTTGAAAGAGAGAATACTTCTGAATTTGGTTACTGATCCTTGGTACTTAGATGTCAAAGTAGTGATTGATAGTGGCAGTGTATTAGAAGGCAGATTTGAGGGTTACTCTATCAGCACTGAAGGACTGATGACTTACCGAGGTAGCATATATGTGCCAGAATTTAGGAATCTTCGGAACCTAGTTATGACTAAAGCACATAAGGCACCTTATTTAGCACATCCTGGTGTGAAGAAGATGCATGTTGATCTTAAGCAGCATCACTATTGGCCAGGTATGAAGAGGAATATTGCTGATTTTGTGGCTAGATGCTTGGAGTGTCAGAGAGTAAAAGCTGAACATCAACATCCAGCTGGTTTACTTCAATCTCACAGCATGCCTGAATGGAAATGGGATACCATATCCATAGATTTCATAGTGGGGTTACCATTTTCAGCTAGGCGACATGATGCCATTATGGTTGTTGTTGACCGGTTAACCAAAGTTGCCCACTTTATTCCCATAAGATCCACTTATAATGCTGCATCTGTGGCACGGATTTATATGGAACAAGTTGTTAAGCTACATGGGATTCCTAAGAAGATCATATCTGATAGGGATTTAGTTTTTACTTCATCTTTATGGAGATCTTTACAGCATGAATTAGGTACTCAGCTGAACTTTAGTTTAGCATATCATCCCGAAATTGACGGACAAACTGAGCGTGTCAATTAGATTTTGGAAGATATGCTTAGAATGTATGTGATGCATAGGCAAAATCGATGGGAAGAGTACTTACATCTGGTTGAATTTGCTTACAACAATGGTTACCATAGTTCTATAGGTGTGGCTCCTTTCCAGGCTTTGTATGGAAGACCGTGTAGAACACCTTTAAGCTGGGACAATCTTGAGGACAGAATTCTTTTAGGTCCCAAGATGCTTCATGATTTAGAACAGAAGGTTAAGTGCATCAGAGAACACCTATCTATAGCTCAGGATAGGCAGAAAAAGTATGCAGACCTACATAGGATTGAACATCAATTTGAAGTTGGGAATAAGGTATTTCTTTGGGTTAGGCCCCAGAAAAGTCCTATTAAGTATGGTAAAGGGTCAAAATTGTCTCCAAGATTTGTGGGACCATTTGAGATCCTAGAACAATTGGGTCCAGTTGCCTACAGACTTGCTTTGCCTCCCAGCCTTTCACAAATTCATGATGTATTTCATATTTCCATCTTAAGGAAATATATACCTGACATTGCACACGTGCTAAATTGGAAAAATTTACAGGTGGTAGATGGTCAACTGATGCTGGAACCAGTACAGATCATCCAGCAAAGAGAGCTAAATCTCAGAGGATGCAAGGTGGAGCAGGTAAAGGTGTTATGGGATCTTGATGATGTAGCTTCTGCAACTTGGGAAGATACAGGGGCTATGAGAGCTTCACATCCTCATTTGTTTTCAGGCTTCCAAGAGTAAGCCAAGTCTGGTGGGGAAGGGTGTCATGCCCCTGACAGTCTCAGGCTTTACTTTTCAATGTTATGTTATGGTTGGATTTCTGGTTTGATTAGCATCATTTTATCTAGAACAATATTTCTGTTAGACTTCTATGAGTTTGAACTCTGACTTCATTCATTTGAACCTTGTTGTTTGGAATAAATATGTTTATCTCTGTAATAGGAATTTTGGTTCTACCAGACACTCAGAGAATTATGTCTATTTCTGCAGCCTAATGAGATTTTCTGATGTCAGAATTGGTATAGACTAAATTTTGAATTAATGGTACTGGATAGTTTCAGTAGAGATTCGAGTATTGGTATGATTGTGAAAATAAGTACAACTAAAATGGTTGGTAACTTGTCTTATAATTGGTTCATTGTTTTGGAATTCTAAATAATATGTTAAACATAATTAGAATTGATATTATTATTATGGATAAATGCATCTTGATGTTGCAGACAATATATAGAGATTATTGTTATTTAATTTTAATCAAATTTTGAGTTCAAAATAAATAAATATGTATATATGTATATTTATACATATATTTATGAGTGATTGTTTTAGAAATTATGTGGTATTTCTTTTACTAAAACTAAAAAATTATCTAAGTTAGCATACCCTATTTTGTATGTTAGTAGGAGGTTAGTTTGGTGAGTGTTAGTAATTTGGCATTGTTAATGTGATGTTATCATTGATGCTTAAGTTAGTTTTTCTTAACCTAAGATCAACTAATGATATCTAACATAGATGTATATTATCTATCCCTAAGTCTTCCTATTTATGATCTAGCTCGAAGACATGATTTATCACGATAGGTTTTAATTGCACTTTCATCACATAGTGGTGTTAGTGGGGTTTAAGCTATTTTTGGGTTATGGGATTGTACGTTGATGGACATTTGGCAGGGAATGTATTGTGTTTGCTGCAAGAGATAAGTTCATATTGAATGAACTCATCAATGTAATTCATTTGTGTGTTTGATGTCTGCCATTAGCTCTGGTGAAGAAGTTGCAGTTGAATAATGACTCCATTTTTCACCATGTATTTTTGCGACAGTTTGGGTAAACAGTTAGTAATGGACCCGTGTTCTTGTTATATTTTATATGATAAGTTACTTGGAATGGAAAGGGGTTTTCATGGAGTTTTACCCTTCTGTTCGTGGTCATTTGGGAAGTTTTTTGTTTCATACTATCATCTTTGTATTTGCGTTGTGGGCTTTTCTTTTGCACAACACTTTGGCAGTCAATGGAAAGAGACCTCCGTGGTTGAGATTAGGGTTCGACTGTGAAGCTCACTAGGGAGGGGCTAGCTTTGGCATTTTGGTCTTTGGATACCTCCCCACACAAATAATAGGCAAGGGCATTCTCTCACCTTATCCTCTATTTCCATTTTATTTTTTGCAAATGAAATATTAGAATGTTAATTACCGCTGTTAGTTAGTCGAGGAATGGAAGGTTTTGTGATTGTATTCTCTGTGACCTCGGTCATGAACCGGTTTCTTCTTGGATGGATTAGGAAGTTTATTTAGTTATTAGATGTTATGATTAGTGGAGGAATTTGAAATACATGTTCTAATATGCTATTTTCGAGCATATTGTGTTGATGGGTTTTTTTTGTTCTGAGTATGAAGTTGGCAGTGTTTTTTTTCTTTAAGCTTGTGCCGAACTATGGGGAATATAGTTGTTGCTCTTGATATATGGTCATTCCATAGTGTGTTTTGTGTCGATGTTTAATTTATCTTTGGTTAGTATTAAGGGGGTTAATCGGGAATGTGTATCGGCTTATAAATGTAGTATGAAACTAGAATGAGTTTTGGTATAAAAGCTTCTTTAACGGTATTCTCATACTGTATCCTGTTGTTAGGAACACTGTAGCAACAAAATGTTTACAATATGTAAGAGTCTTTGGTCATAAGGTGAAATCGGGTATTCTTATCACTGTTATAATCTGAATCTAGTATCGATGTTTGTTGTGTATAATAGGTGTTTGTCATTGTTTGGTTCAGTCAATAGTGAAAATGTAGATATCTTGGTTGTACTCAATTCTTGACTGCGAGCTAGATGATTCTTCAGAAATAATTACAAGTGTGAAATATAGTTTTTTATCATCATTAGGAAATGCAAGGAGTATATAGGAAAGTCAATTATTATGATTTTCAGTCAGTAAGGAAGACCACTTGATATTTTGTTTAAAATGTAGATGACAGTTCTTATTATTCTGTTATTTCTTTTATGTAATCGGCAGATTCAGTAGGATATTAAGGTAGATGTGTTTGATAGGACTGAAATGACTAGTATGGTTTTTTTTCCATTGTGTATTTATGGACTTGAACTTTTGCAAATGATGAGTTACGTTATTTAATTATATATATTTATATATACCTGCTGGGATATGTATATGTATACACAAGCCGTGGTGTATACATGTACATACGCCAATATGTATATAAAAGATGCTAGGTTTATCATTTTGAACTATTAATTACAAGTTTATATAATTTTATATGTATATATATATATGTATATATATATATGTATATATATATATATGTGTGTGTATATATATATATATGTATACATATATATATATATATATACATATATATATATATATATGTATATATATATATATATATGTATATATATATATAGGTATATATATATATATATATATATATATATATATATGTATGTATATATATATATATGTATGTATATATATATATATGTATGTATATATATATATGTATGTATATATATGTATATATATATATATGTATATATATATATATGTATATATATATATATATATGTATACATATATATATATATACATATATATATATATATACCTACTGGGATATGTATATGTATACACAAGCTGTGGTGTGTACATGTACATACGCCAACATGTATATAAAAGTATGAACTTGTAATTAACAAAGCAGGACCTATAGCAAATTAGTTTATGGCAAGCTTGTATGGTTGTTAAAAGTGATGGGTGTTGTGTTGAATTAGTTGATATATGATTAATTTAGTTCTTTTCTATTCAATGGAATCATGATTTCAATATGGACATTTTATTGTACAGTTTCAGATATAATGCTAAGTTAATGTAGAGATTATTATTTGATTGGATTTGTGATGGATACAGTATTGTGATCTTTTCTTCTTTTGGGAAACATCATGTTTAAGAATGTATGTTAAGGAAAATGGTAACATGGATCTAAATGGATTTCTGATTACTATTTCAATTCTATAATTGATGCAATAGAAATGGAGTGTTAGTGAAATTGTGTAATGTAGTTCATTTTATTCCAATCATTAATTGCTAGATCAAGTGTTTTGAGATAATGCAAGTGTGATCCTTAGATTGGGGGCTGACACTAGTCTAGTACCTTGTGGTGATAGAATTTCTGTCAGTTGTGACTAACACTAGTCTATATCCTTATGGGAAAGAATTTCTGTCAGCTGTTTAATTAAGTGATAATTATAAATTCAAGGGATATGGGTTTCAATTAATAAGATAAAAAATTATGGTTTCATCAAACATAATGGATTACTACGAGGTTTCCTTACGGATACATAGTGTAGGTCCTTATGTGGACACCCATGAACTATTGGATCATTACTTTGTCATTTTCTTTGCGAGTTTATTTCTGTTAGAAAGAGATTCAGTGTTTGATGATTTTGGTGTTAAAAGAATGGAATTATGTGATTAGATTTCAATAACATCTATATTTAATCTGCATAATTGTTAAATTATACTGACTTTTATGGTTGCAAAATTTTGGAGATGATTCGTTATCTTAATCAATGTCACTGAGCCCTGTTTGCAATTGCGTTTGTGTTTATTTTTTATTTTTAGGTTTTAGATGGATAAATAAATGAGTATGGGACAGTGGATAGCAGTTGTTAAGATTTATGGAAGCAGATCATTTCTTAGTTATTAGTTATCAGAATTATTCGTAGAATGTAAAGGATTGGTTAAGAAGGAAATTTTGTTTTTGAAACTAAGTCATTGAATAAAGAGTATTCTTATTACTCTGATGTAATTTAGTTGAAAACTATAAAGCTCTTAGAAGCAGTTACTATGATTATATGTGTCAGTTTGTAATTTTTAAAAAAATAAATTTATTACTATGGTTTGATGTGGTTTTGTTTATGGTTGATTCTTCTTTGGTTTCATCTTTTAGTTTTAAGTTTGAATAGGTGTTACAAGAAATGGTAAGGAAAGAGACCTATTGTTATGAACTTGAAAGTTTTTTTGGAGAGAAACATGGCTTAATTGAGATGCAAAAGAAACTTGATCCAAAAGTCACAACTGTATCATGATGGGCTCTTCTGGGAAGTCCAAAGTCCATGGACTATGACATCTAATAGAGCACAAGCTCATTATTTGAAGAGAGGTGATATTTGATGACAACAACAAACAAGGATGCACAAAATTGCACATATTGTACAAAATAATACTTCATTCATGCAGATTTCGTATGTTCCCAGCTATTATAATGGTTAGAAAGATACATACAAGATTGGAGACTAGGTTTCTTCTATTGTAAGTATAGAGGACATTATCTTAGAAGCTGAAGTGGTGAGTACATCAGAAAAAGTGGCAGCTTCAAATAAGTATAGTACAGGGAAAGTACAAAAAGCCAACCTGCTAATTCACATGAGAACACCAAAGAATCTAACCTAGAAACTGCCATGGAAAATTACAGAGGCAAGGAAAATAAAGACATATTTTTGCATGAAACAATACAAGAAAACCAAAAACCATGACTCATGGCAAACCAAAAAAGTTGTCCAACTACAATGGGTACAATACAGGTAAAGCATAGAAAACCAAGCTGCTAATTAACATGAGAAAAATAGAGAATCTAACCAAGAAAATGCCACGAAAAATTACAAGGCAAGGAAAATAAAGTCAAGTTGAAGAGAGAATGTTGATTCAGCAGAAGAAGCATACACCATAAAAATGCACATCCAACTATCCAACTGGAATGAGTACAATACAGGGAAAGCACATAAAACTAATTGAATCTAGTTCTGAATTCATTAGCACTAAAAACACCCATTGAACTCTAAACCCACTTGCGTGTCGTAACCTTTATAGTTTGGGCCAACCCTAGCCTTAATGCTCTTGAATTAAGGGTTTTCTACCAAATAAAATGCACTATCATAGTTGAAACCCTTTTTCTTAGATAGACACTCACCAAATGATTCTTTGATAGCAGGTTTTAGTTTTTTAGAATCTGATTATCTACCCAACTGGAAAGTGCTTCAAATTTCTAATTTGGATCTAATTGCAGATATCCATTTTTTCCACTAAATTTTCTCCATAGAAAGGACTCCTTTGTCACAAATATTCTTTCTAGCTTATAATATTACACAGTTTAAAGCCAGGCCCTACAAAACCACCATGACTTCAATAAGAGTATTCAATTATCTTAGCTAGGACCCCAATAGATGGATGCCTCAAGAACCAAATGATAAATCTTTGGAAATAAATGGGGCTACCAACATTTTCCACTACCGACATAAAAACCAATTGATAAGACTTTGGAAATGAGACAATATTTAAACAATGCATCGCATTAAACCTCTACAAGCTAAGTCACAAATCAGACAATTGTCCTACGCTTCCCATTTCTTAACTAGGTATGTGCAGGGTCATGTTATGCCAAAAAGTGGCAATGTGAAAAAGAAGTCCTGATTTATAGACTCTTTGAAAAACAACTATAACTTTCAAACAATATAACATTTTTGAAATCTGAAATATACATCACATTCTATGCTTCACCTAATACAATAATAATAAACAATTCTTCCAATTTGATGAAGTTTAGTCTAAGTTAAGGTGGTCAGACATGAGAGTTTTTATATTCAGGAAAATTTGTAACAAAAAAATCATACATACACCTACTTGTTATCTTTCTAGTTCCGATTGATAGGCTTATTGAAAAATAGCTATAACTTTCAAACTTTATAATTTTTTTGAAATCTAAAGCATGTGTCACGTTCTATGATTTTTCTACTACAAGAAAAATAAAAAAAGTTTCCAATTTGATAAAGTTTAGACTAAGTTAACGTGGTCAAACACGAGAGTTTTTGTATTCTAGAAAAGTTGTAGAAGAAAAATCATAATTAATTATTTACTTGGAAAAAAATTACAAAAAATTATGTGTCTCATCGGAACATGAGTATGCTACTTATATCTAGAATCTTGTAAAAAAAATTATCATTTGATTGAGTTTAAGGTGGTTAGACATACACCTTCTTATTTATTTACTGAAATTTTTGTACTACTACATTGAAATTTAAAATTTTCAACATATAGAATAATTGTTTTTTAAAAAAGGCCTAGTATCTTAGAAACTAAATTCAATTTTCTATAGATCCTCTTATTACATATTTTTGATATAATATTTATAACTTGTTCAAATTTTTATGTCAACTCACCTAAACCTGATTTTCTAAATTTTCATTGCCACTTAAGGGCCTAGTTTGGAATAAAGTTTAGACTTATGTGTATGCCTATTTTGTCATAAGCAAGGAGGATGCAACAAAGGAAGAATAGTTTGTCAAATTTGTCCTAAAGATTCGACAAACTAAAGAAAGAACTAAAGATTCTCTTTATCCAAATAAAGATGGAGAAGAGCACAATATTGTGGAAAGAAAGCAGCCAACAAAGGGAAAAATAGGAAAAACAAGATTGAAACACCATCTTCCATGGAAATAGTGACCTGGTAAAATTCATCAATTAGAAATCTAAAAAAATCCAATCAATGCAAGACCTAAAAAAGGAAAACAATATTACATACCTCAACACCCAATCTTTCAATCTTTGCTTTATTAAAACACTTGAGCTTAAGTTGTTAGAAAGTAAAGTCCACCAAGATAACTAAGTGGGGGGATAGGGGGGGTGAATTAGTTATTAGATAATTATAAATTTTATCAACTTCAACAACATTTAACCATGTAAGCAATATAATTACCAACCATAGAAAGGTATTCATACACAATGAGACAATGACACAAGATATGTTGACTAGGGAACCTCTTGATCAAAGAGTAAACCCCGGTGGGAATGATGCCCACAAAAGATGCACTAATATGAATATTCCTTGTGAAAGGATGGACTTTTTTAGGAGTCTTATGAAATACATTTAGTACATATGAATCCCTGTTAGGATATTTTGAATCCCTGCTAAAAGATTCTAACTCTGTTAGGAGTTATGGAAGACAGAAGGACCCACTTCCCAAATAGCTTCAATGGCAAGATCACTGAACACATTGTCCAACTGATCTCTAGATTATTCAGCATAATAATATCAAATCATTATTGATCTCAACAATATGTTACCTCTTCTCTGACTGTGTCAAACCACACTCCCTGCTACACCAGATCTCAATTTTAGATCTCTGTACCTCGCATGTCTTCTTTCACAAATTTGCTTTCACAACTTCATTTAATTCATCATAATTCATCACAACCATATACAACCATATTATACTGACAAAAAGTAAAAATATTCATTCCTTTATACCACACTCAAGTAATTACAAATGAGTCAGCATCCAATTACAAAATAAAAGTTTCCACACGCTACATAAAAAATTACAAAAAACTGTCAGCTTCCAATTAGAATAATTCTTCACTCATGCAACCTTGAATTTTTTTCTATCATCCACATCACTAAAAATATGTCTTCAACTTCCCTTTAACTGCGCAAAGCCAGGTTCCATCCCGATTAGGAGATATCATCCGATTTCCACAAACCGCTACTTAGGAACACTGCCTGAATACTAATTCCACCAAAATGATCATAACTTACATGAATAAATGAATTACTATCTATGCTCTTAACCATGAACATATAACATATCAAAGAGTAAATACTCAACATCGCATAGCTCAATTTGTAATATCCCACATGCACTAATCAAAACACTGTCTTCTCCTTTGCTAATCTCCAGTAGATCACTATGTTGAAGGCCAAAAGGATCGCGCCACACAGGTGGACATAACAATTCTTTATTATAAAACAAACTTGAAACCTATGCCGACTCCGTAGAAATAATAAGCAAAGTACATTAGCTGTGAAATGGCGGCAGGAAATGAAGCTTTACCATTAATGTAACATCATCGAACGATCAGAAAATAATGTCCTTATATGACATGACGTTTTCATTCAAGCCTTAACTTTAAGGCATTATTCTATCAAGGTAATTAATAGTTATATGATGTCACACATATTTGTTAGTGAAAATTGAAAGGTGCCATCTAAGAAACCATTAATTCACATTACTTTAATTGATGTCATTGCCATTAATGAATATTTCTATCTAATATTATCGAAGATTGCCAAAAGAATTTACTTTTTTGGTGTCAGAAAATGAGGTGATAGACTCACATTGTCACTCATCCCGACATTCGTTCGATTACAACATATCAACAACCAAAGGTAAATTTTGGGCCTATTGATAGTTTACATAATCTTTACGGTAAATTCTTGATGGAATCATGACATGTGGTAGGACATGTCACCATGTGGTATGATCAATCATACCATGACCACATGTCATGATTCCACAGAGAGTTTTTCGTAAATATTATGAAGAGCAACAATAGGCCCAAAATTCACCTTTGGCCATTGATATGTTGTAAATCCAACGGACGTGTGTCGTGTGAGTTTGTGATGTCATAATGATGGGAGTGGGACCCGATGCAACTTCAACATCAAATCACAACCATTGGATTAAGAGAGATGAATAGTGGAAGGTACATTTTGGAGGGAATGTGGTGAGATAACTCCTTTACTGAAAACTCTCTCCAGAATCATCAATTGCCATACCAACTATAAATTTTTGAAAACCATTCGCCATGACAAATAAATTAATTCAAATATTTGGAAAATAGTTTTGCCATATTTTTATAGAAATGGTATCCATTATTAAAATATTCGCCAACCAATATCCATATTTTGAAACATAAATTGCCATCAATATTAATAATTTTTCCTAAAAAAAAATTATAGTCGCTATTTTTTTATAAAAATGGTATACACTATTAAAAAATTCGCCACCAAATATCCATATTTTGACACATAATTCACCATCACAATTAAAATTTTTCACTCCAAACACTAGTAGAATTTGGCAAATAAATGACCAAGTGAGTAAAACTTTTAGTCACGTGACTAAAAATCCTAGTCACGTGACCAAAATTGATCATGTTCTACCATTTTTTTAGTCACGTGACTAAAACTGATCATGTTCTACAAATATGAATGACTAAATAAATGACCAATTTGGTCATCAGGTAAAATCACAACTAAAATGACTAAATAAATGACTAAATAATTAATTTTTAGTGAAAGTGATTGCAAGCCTAAGTAGTCTTGGGATATTGGTTTTGGAACCTCCTTTGGAAATCATTGTTTTGTCCTTTTGGAAAGGCATTTTGACTTATTGGTTGTGGGATGCTTTGCATCAATATAAATAACCTTTTTCAATTAAAATTATGGAGGTGCATATAATGCATATATAAGTGTTTAAAATTATTTTGAAAGCTTAAGATATTTACGACAAAATTAATATTTTGTCCTTAAAACATAAATTATTATTTTAAATATATCAAATTTAAATTTAAAATTAAAATGATTTTAATTATCTTAAATTAAAAAATAAAGACAAAAAAAATTGAGAGCTAGTTATACACATCACCCTAAATAGATTATTTATAATTTTGTTACCATCAAACTAATTTCTAGTCATGGTGTACTATTTTGAAGTGGTTTCTCATGCTCTAAAAAAACTCCACATTGACCTTTGTATCTATCAATTTTCATTTAATTAGTTTAATATCTATTACATGATTTATAATAACATTATACAATAAATATTAAATAAAAATAAAAATTTATACAAAAGATACAAAATAATAATATGTTTTTATATTAATATTTGTTAAGGAAAATAAACATGTCACTTAACAAACTTTAAAATTGAAAAGAAAATGTTAAAAGAGGGGAAAAAATATTGTGGAGTGATTAAACAGTGTTGGCAATGTAGAATTGCTTATTTTCAAGCCTATTGGTAATTTGAGATGTGTATTCCAAATCCCTAATGCTTGGTAATCTCTCCAGTACTAGAAGTGTCAAATCCAAAGAAAGATCCACACACTTATCTTAAGGCGAGGTAGCTAAGGACCAATAACTAAGGTAGGAAAGAAGTTTTCACATCTGATTTTTCAAGACTAAGGGGGTGTCTGAGATACTGAATTTTTAATAAATAGATTGAACTCTTCATTTATGTAAACTCTTCTCAAAACATAATGTATTCTAATATATTGGATCCTTTTTCACTTCCAGTATAGGTCTCTTCTTGGACACCTCAAAGCTTATTACTTCTACATAAACAAAATCACTTGGGTGGGCCTTTTTCCTCTTCTTTCCAAATCCCTTCTGCTTAATAGTTTTGGAATGCCTATACATAATTAAATTCCCCATTCTTCCAAACAACCTCTAAAAAACCCCTACAATTTTCCACAAGCTTAAAAATACTCATGTCATGCATCAAAGATTCTTTCCAAAACACCCACCTTAACATAGGTCGGGTATCTATCTAATGGAGTAGCTATAGGTAACATAGGTCCTAATGTATGTTAGAGCCATATAGAATAGATTGAATCATTTCATATTTCAGTTGAAAAATTCAATCTTATGACAACATAACAATGGGTTTCAATTTTTACAGACTACAATATATCACTGACGCAAAAGAGGGCAAATTACAGTTAAATGGAATTGACTAACTATAGAAAATTCCATGCTTTGCTGCTAACATCTCCTATATTTTTATTCAACAAGTTTCTGTAAGAAAATGTTAAATATTTTGGGCTAGTCTTTAATCCTATCTAACTAAAGTTGATTTTACAATATACTGACTATTTACAATCCCCCACTGCTGGTATTCTTGGGATGCTACCTCAAAATGCCACTGTATATTTTCCACAATCATCAATTTTTTCTTATCTATTAGAATTTTATCGTAGTTTTATTTAGTTTTAAAAGCTATGCATATGATGACATATTTGATATTTCTCATTGAAGAGTTATTGATGTTGATTTACAGTTTAATTTTTTATTTCAATTGATTTATTGAATGTTGAGGTAGTCATGCTCACAGTGAATTGGTAATCCTTGCTTATAAGGATGCTAGAGGTTGAGGCATGGTTGCATTACATAATGACATGACCTTAATAATCTAACCTCTATGGATATTTTCTACCCAAATGGATGTTGGTTTGGATATTTTTATTAATTAATTATTAAGCCAATAAATTTTATGTGAGAGCTTTGTTTTTGAAAATTAAATTTTTTAGCCCACAAATTGTCAACCCTCTCATTGATTTTTTCTCATGAGAAGATCTATTCAGTTCTACTCACTACCACATAAGAAGGTAGGTTAAGACTATTATTTTTCCACAAAATTAATAGTTAAATTATTTATTTTATAATTACCCTGAATTAAAAATTAAAACTATTTTAATTGAGAGAATCAAAACATGCATTTTCGAGCACTGGCGGGAAGTGCTTTGTGAAGAGATTTTTCATTTTCTTATTCTGAGGGTGCTCTTTAGGGATTCTCATCCCATTCCCATTGATCAATATTGAGATATAGGAAGAAGAAAGGACTTTGGATGAGGAACTCAAAGGGAAATGTTTGCAGTGTTTTAGAATCCTTTGTCGTTGGTTGCAAAGGATGATTCGTTGTCTCAATCTAGGACAAATACAATGAATTTAAGGGAACAAGTGATAGAGGAGGTGCCGTGAGTGTCGATCCCTACAGAGCTACACCACATGTTCAAACATTTTTCTACTACCTCTCCAAATAGATATTCGGGCTCACAAATGTCACGGTACACTTTCTCAATGTCTTTGTCAGGGCTTTGCACCTTAGTTCCACTGAGCAACTGAGTCCCCAATTGGCATCTCATAATTAATAGATGGGGTAAATCTTGAAATTCTTGTTTTAGTTGGGGATTGAGAATTTGTTTGCATTAAATTTCTCTCGGGCAAGTTTTGGTCGACAAGGCCCTCAAATGCCCTGAAGATGACCCCTATCTCAAAAAACCCCCTTCTGTTCTGCCAAATTCCATCTCCCAAAAGGA